>JAUKPQ010059533.1:0-25222 GCA_032273045.1 Chloridella minuta | reverse complement strand
CTTAGATTTGCACAAATGAATCAGATTTTTTAAAAATTTTTAGTCATTGTATGCATACAAAAAAAGTCTTACTACGTGCAAAAAAATTACATAATGAAATGTTTTTAAATGTAAAAAAACACATTATTACAGCTATTATTCCGGATATGACGTCCCAAAGAACTTACCTTCTTTTGTAAGATTAAATTTTGTAATGTATCCCTTAATTTCAAAATACAAGTCGGTTCCTCTGACCATTCCACCAAATTCCATTACTGTTGTGCATTTCTGTCTTTGATCATTCCAGCTTACTTCCACAGATTTAAATCCACCATTTTCATACAAATCCGTTCCACCTGGTTTTGACATAGCATTCATCGCTGCTGATAATTTCGAAACATTACGGGTCTTTTTACAAAGTAATTTGTAATCTTGGATGTTTGTAAAACAAACTGTGTCATCAGATTCTGGCGGTTTATTACTGCAAGAAGCAATAGGTTCCGGGTAGAACTCATAAGTTTTCGATTTATCTAGTGGAAATTTGAGTTTTGCTACTATTTCAGCCGAAGCATTAAAAATAAAAATATTAAAAATAAAAAATATCAAGATAAATTTAATCAATCCTTCATGAATTACTCGCATAAAATTTCTCCATTAAATAAAAATAATCAAATTTAAAATTTCTATAATTAAAATAATATATTACAAATCACGTTTGAATTTAGTAATAATTTTTTTTGGTATTATGTTTATAAAATCTGCGTACGAAAAGTTTGTTATGTTCACCGAAAAACACTTACTCAACAGTTCGCCTACACAAACTCTATCATATCTTACCTTATAGTTATCATAAATATTATTATTATTATTATTTGATTAAAACTGATTAGCTGATAAAGCTAAAGTTAGCATTAAAATATCTTTTTTAGAGCATTAAATTATCAACAAAAAATTTATTCTAATGATGTAATTTTATGTTATTTTCATTAATTTATACGACTGAAAATTTATCATAAGGATGTGGAATTAAAAATAAAACTTTTAATGATTCCTTTATTTTTTTTATAATCAACTATCCTATGTTCAAAATAATGTTACTGAGATGATTTGCAAAAATCATGAACAAGTTATGTATGTAAAAACACTTCCATTTAGACAAGCTACACCTGTTGGAATAGCCCAAGATACATATAGCAATGAAAGAGATGTAAAACTCGTTTATTTTTAAGTTAAAGAAATTTACGCTGACCCTTCGGCAGGTACAAATTATTTAAAATCAGGGCAATTCCTAATTGATTGTATAAAGACAAATAGAGGCTTCTAGCATTTAATTTAAAAAGTTTTTCAATTTAAAATTATAAAATATTCATTAACTCACACTTCAATTCAATAAAATGAAAAAATTACTTGTTATATTTTTCGCTATTATTTATTCAAATATCGCATTTGCAAAAAATAATGCAATGGATCAGGATTTATTTTGCGCAGGCGCACTAATTAAAATGAAAGAATTAATTATTAGCAATCAACATAAATATGCGTTTGAAGGAGAATTGAAAGACCAATTATCTGTAATAGTAAAAAAAATGGATAATAAAAATACAATCTTTATTAAGAAATATACAAAACCTAATGGGGAAATACCTGCTCAAGGTAAAGCGTTATTTGATAAGGGTGTAAATTTCTCTTCCAATGAGATTGGAGATAATATTTTAATTGGTTTGTCGCAAGGAACGCCTCAATTTCAGATAATATTTGACTGTTTAAAAAGGGCTACTGATCTAAAATAGAAAAAAATAATAATAAATGATCGGCTTTGAGTTTAAGACCACAAGATAAGAATCTTAAAATCAGACCCTGTAAATTATTCTGTGTAAGTACCGACGGCATGGTTATTGGTGATCTGGAAGACGATCACCAAATTCGATAATAAATCGATTTAACGCCATTCGCCAATTTTGAATAGGCATTGTCCATTTCTTTGATGCCTGCTCGATCGCCAGATAAATAACTTTCATTGCCGAGTCATCGTTAGGAAATACTTTACGCCGTTTTGTTGCAGAACGAATCACGCTGTTTAAGGATTCCACTGCATTGGTTGTATAGATTGCTTTGCGTATCTCCGGTGGATATTCAAATATCGTTCTCAGATTGGCCCAGTGCGTCGTCCATGACTTAGCGATCTGTGGATAAACAGGATTCCAATTTTGTCCTAATCGATCTAATTCTACCAATGCTTGTCCTTCTGTACTGGATTGATAGATGCGCTTTAAGTCACTAGTGACGCCCTTATAGTCTTTCCAAGAGACGTATTTCAAACTGTTGCGTACCATATGAACCAAGCACAGTTGTATGCGTGTCTCGGGATACTCAACAGCGATAGCATCTGGAAATCCTTTCAAACCATCGACACAGGCGATCAGAATATCTTGTAGGCCGCGGTTTTTAAGCTCTGTTAACACCGAGACCCAGAATTTAGCGCCTTCGTTATCTGACATCCACAGGCCTAACAAATCTTTTTTACCTTCCATATTCACACCCAAGGCAAGATAGATCGATTTGTTCACCACTCGCATGTTGTCTCGAATTTTAATGACGATACAGTCGAGATAGACAATGGGATAAATGGCATCCAGGGGTCGTGATTGCCATGCAGTGATTTGCTCTAGAACGCGGTCTGTGACTTTGGAGATAAGGGATGCAGAGACATCTGCATCGTACATTTCCTTGAATGCATCGACGATTTCGCGTGTAGTCAAACCCTTGGCATAGAGCGTGAGGATTTGATCATCCATGTGCGTCAGACGGGTTTGATTCTTTCTGAGAAGCTGGGGCTCGAATGAGCTGTCTCGATCACGCGGGGGCTGAATCTCCACTTCACCATGCTGACTTTTAAGTCGCTTGGGTGTCGTGCCATTACGAGCATTACCCTTGGCGGATTTACTCTCGCCGTGCTTCTCATAGCCTAAGTGATCCGTTAGTTCTGCATTGAGAGCGGTCTCAACAGTTAATTTGAGTAGCTCTCGTGACAAGGCATTAAGGTTTGTCTCGGTTTTAATATCCTTAGCTAATTCAGTAGCTAGTGCCTGTAATTTGCTTCGCTCCATAGTGGTGCCTATCATGACGGTTCCTTTTTAGTAGGTTAATTGACCGTCGGAACTTACACAAATTTATTTACAGGCTCGGATCGGTTCATAAATTGCCAGTTATTCTTTATTAATAACATAGTGTAGTTAGTAAATCCGCGACTAAAGCACCAAGTGAATACAAAAGATTCGTACGTGTCCATTTTATGGATAGACGTATTTCGATCTCTTACACCTAATGAGTCATTAATTTCTCATGTGGGATAAATAAAGGCCATAATAAATTCCGTAGGCAAGCTTTTGTCATATGCATACAAATCAGCTGTATTAGATCCTTCATTTGCTACTCTCTCTTGCTTGACATAATTCCAAGATATTTTTACGTCTTCTTAATTTAATTTATAACTAGTACTTTGAAAGGAGCGGTACTGGATTTCGACAAGCATAAAGTAAGAAATGAGTGCATTGCAATTGTTATAATTATTTTTAATCTATATTTTATAACTAATATATTTAATTTTGAAAATTGATTTGACTTAAATTTAATCTAAAGTCTTTTGATTGCTACATTAAAAGAAATGCAAGAAAATAAAATTCTACCTGTGGGTAACTAAGTATTTATCGTCCAACCAATATCTTTTCCCTATTGCCAGTTAACTGAGGTTGTTGAACTCTATTAGATAAACTTGCTTGTCTTACTACGTTATCCATTAAGTAGCTGTGCATCTCGCCAGTAGTTATCTTCCCATCTTTGTTTGAATCTGCTTCGCCTTCCATACCTCGCATCAAGTAATAACTGAAAATTCCATGCTTTAAATCATTACTACTACTTGATATTTGATCTGCTGTACTGGCCGTGAAAACAGTAAAGTCCGATGGGAATATCTGCGTATTAGTTTTTAATGAAATAGGGCGGGCACTAGCAAGTAATGTCTGTCCAGTGCGTCCAGCTCCGCTATAGCAGCTATCAATGAATATAGTGACTGATTTTGGTTTGGTTGCTTGTATGGCTACGTTAATGCGGCTTTGAGATATGGCCGTATCTTCTATTAAGTCTCTGTCTGCTTGCTGAGGGAGTAAAAAAAGATTTTGTCCATCGGCAGAAGGCAAACCATGTCCACTATAGTAAACGTAGATATCCGTTGTTGATTTTACTCTTGGCGGAAGCCAGTTCTTAAAGGTTTTAATAATCTCGGCTTGATCTGCGTCTATATCAACGAGTAGTTTAATGTTTTCTTCTTTTATACCTAAGCCTCGAATAGCGTAGTCATAAAAGGTACGTGCATCATCATTAGCGTAGTCAGCTCTCGGTAGCTTTTTGTAGTCTGCAATTCCGATAATAATTGCTACAGCGTCTTTGTTGAGCTGTGATTTAACCAAAGCAGGATTGAGCTCTGGATACTTAACGAAAGTACTTGTATTGATTTGACGTGTTACGTTAATTGTTTTGCAGTCAGTGTTGCCATATATATCTTTAGCAGCGATTGTAAATTGCGTAGTTTGTCCAGCGCGTGCTACTCGACTAATCGAATAGATACCGTCTTGTTTACCACCTTGCTCTTCGCCATTTATCTTTAATGATGCTGTATCTGCGTTAGTCTGAATGTAAATAACGAGATCACCATCTGTATTAGCTTGTGTATTAGTAATTTGTAAATTTAGAGGCTTACGATCACTTGCTTGTACTCTATTGAGTCTTTCTTCATTAAGCTTACGACGCTCTTCTGCCAATTGTTGACGCTCACGCCCCATATCCGAACGACTACTTTCTTTCAAGTCCTCATTATTGAGTTTTTTTTCACTGTTGCTATAGCTATTGGCACTTATCTTAAAGCCATTATCAATTTTAGATATAAAAACCAAAACGTCTGAAAGATCAACTTTTGCATATTTAATAAAAGAACCATTTTCGAATTGACCTTCTTCCGGTTCTCTTCCATCAGAAAATGTTAATTTCCCTATTCCGTGTGGCCTGTCGTTTAGCCAATGTCCAGTATAGATTTGCCCTCCAGTTAAAGAGAAAATACCTCTTCCATAGCGATTTCCATCTTTCATTTCACCAACATAAATGGTTTCATTTTGCGAGATATGTTTAACTCTTCCACTTATGCCATTTACATTAATTTCTATAATTTCCCCGATATATTTATTATTGCCATGTTTTGGCGTATAAGTTCCAAATCCATATGGTCGGCCTGATTGCCACTCACCTTCGTAGATATATTGCGCTTGATCAATGATTTTCCCCCAGCAATTATCCCAACTAGGAATATTTAATCCACTATAGATGAAGCCTTTAAAATTATAATTACCGTTGCATGTAGGCAAATTATTTGGGTTGTTTAATTCCTGCCCCCGTGCGAATCCATGAACTAAGAAAATAAATGTAAGTAGTAGTCTCATTTTTTGGCTTTTATATACTTAACGATGTGAAAAAAATTTTATCTACTTTAATAACAGCAGGGGGCAAGATAATTTGTCCACGATGCACAGCTAAATCCAAGCGAAGCGGCGAGCAATGTCGAAAGCCTGCTCTCAAAACCAGCCGAACACAAAAATGCCAGTTCCACGGAGGCCGCTCTACTGGTCCAAAAAGTGATGCAGGGAAGGCCAGTCAGCGAGCTTCAGTAATTACTTCTGGTTATCATACCAAAGAAGCTGTAGAGACTAGGGCGCGCAGTGCTAGAGTTTTAGCCGGTCTTGAAGACGCAATGTACGTTTTAAATATGACAGATGCACCTCGGACTAGGGGTCGTAAGCCTATGGGTTATAAGCCGTTAAAAACTATTGATAACGTTGTTCAATTTGCGTTAGACAATCCGATGCACTTACCAGAAGCCTTGTCCGAGCATCAAAAATAATTACACTAGTTAACCTCATGAACCGGCGGTTAGATTTGGCTTTGAATTTTAGGCGGAGTAAGATTAATGATGCCCTCTAGTGCCTGCCTAGCTATTCCCAACGCGTTACCGACAATCGACCAACCTTGCTGCATTCGATCATATTCATTTTGGATAGGGCCTTTAATACTTAACTGAGCATTTGCTAAAGCCTGTAATGCATATTGGCTAAGCTTAATGACTTGTGGCAAGTATCGCTCAATATCAGCTGCCGACATACCGTCTCCCTTTAAGGCTTTAAACGATGGAATAATATCTGCCGACAATTCATATGCAATGTACTTGAGAATTCTGCGTAGCCATACGTGCTTATCTTCGTAAGTGCAATGTTGTAAATCGTATCTCAAAGACTGATTGCGTACCACGCTAGCAATACGTTCGACCTCTCTTTCACATTCTTCCCATTGCCTTATCCGCTCGCCCAGCTTGTAAGCGCCTTTAGTTCGCTTATTTTTTAGGCTATGAGCCTGGCCAAGTTGAAATGCTTCAGTACAAGTTTTTGTATCCATAGCTACTCCTATTAAATTTGTTGGGCGTGTTGGACAGGATTTCACGTATTTCCGGAAAGTCTCGCGTAGAAAAATCTCTATAGGAACTTTACTGAAATTGCTATACATCCTGCCCATCCTGTCCACCACCTGCTTGTGTTATGAGTGGTTTGAGGTTTGTTATCTCGGCGACAGTCGGTTTGTCATTGCTTACTTCTAGCTTTAAGCCGAATTCGTCTATCAACTCTAGACCTAGGTAATATCTTGTAGAGCCTGATTTGCTGTCTGGGAAGCCTCTTTCTTTTAGGCGCTGACTAAAGCTCTTTTTGCTTTGCGCTCTGATACCATTATTGTCACACCAGTACTTATACGCAAAGTACAAAGATTTTTGTTCGACCTTGCTTTGAGCCGCACGCTGTGTTTTATCTTCAAGAAATTCCCCTAGGACATCACTATCTTTACGATAGCTATTTACTTCAGCTTGCATTCTGGGACTCATTACGATTCCATATTCTTGATATTTCTTAGCGCCTTCTAAAATCCAGCCCAGTATCCCGTCACGTTCTTGTAATAACTTTTCTTCAAGGTGAGGATCTTGCTCTTCTTTTGTAAAAGTACGTGTAAACGGAATCAATACGATTCGCCGCCAGATACCAGTATCGTCGCCCACAATGATGGGCTTATGATTTGTACGAATCCAAGCTTTAAAAGTAGGCATGAACGTAAAAAATTCACCGAACAGAAAACGTGCTGATATAGGTTCACGCCCTGCTATAGATTTCACTACACGCTCATCAAGCCTATCCCCAGCTTGTAGTTCATTGATACTGAGGTAGCGGGAACCTTTTATCCCAGCAATGTCATTGCGCGGTGAGCTGTCATCATTTTTTCTTACGCTAAGCATAGAAGAGGGTGCCATCTGAGCGTAGTCGCCTAATACTTTTGCCACTACATTATTAAAAACTGACTTTCCATTGGCACCGAAGCCATAACAAATTATTAGTAGCTCATCTAGAACTTGGCCAATAAGGGTATACCCCAGCAAAATCTGGACAGCGTCTATAGTTTCATCATCGCCTTGAAATACGTCATGTAGAAATTTTATCCACTTGGGGCATGTCGGATCTTCAATAAATTCAGCGTTGCATTGCTTTGTGATTAGCATTGAAGGTTGAGGCACTAACAACGACTGATTTTTTAGATCGACAACGCCATTACGTACTCCCAGCAAGTATGGATGGGCATCTAGCTCGTTTGTTGTAACGGACATGCCATTCTCAGACATAGCTAATTTAATCATGGCCTCTATGCGGGGTAGGGTATGTGCATTGACTGCTTCTTTTACAAGTGCAATCCCTTTGGGATCACCGAAACTTAATCTGCTTGCAGCTTCTTCAAGTAATTTTTTACACACTTCTTTGGCAGCTTGAACTTCCTCACCATGCTCACACGCTACCCAGAAAAAGCCATTCCATTGGTGCCACTTATTTACTGTTGGTACGTAAATAAACTTGTCTCTATACATAGAAGCGAATTTCGCAGCATTTTTTACATCTTTATGCGTCTCATCCTCCTCATTTGTGGCGGCAGAAATGCTTATTGTATGAATAGGAAAATCAGTTAAATTTTCTACTGCTTTGTTAATTGTTGATCTGCGGTAATCATCTCTTTTATGCCATTTTTCACGAGTGGCTAGTCCAGATTCATTGAAGATCCGCTCCGTTGCTTCGGCCAGCTGATTTTTATGAACTCCTTTTTTCGCAAGTTCACGAGCAATACGAGAAGATAGACTTAGATCTGCCTCAGACTGGCTCTTAAAGGGAGCGCCAAAAATATCTTTTGATAATGCTTTACTCCAATTTCCTTGCCATAAATCAGCATGATTTCTTTTTATGGTTTTTAAAACCTCGGACTCCAAGCTTGATAAAACAGAATTTACTGTACCAATTTTTTGGTGAGATGATCGCTGTATACAGCTAATGGCAGGGAAGGCTGCTTGAACTTCTGCTAGGCTATATTTTTGACCAGTGTAGTTCGCAGTTACGACTGGCATAAGGCCCTTGCTTCGGTATTTCATGTGCTGAAAACCTGGTGCCCGAAGGAGTCTAGAAATATCTGTTGCAGCTTTATCAGCACCATAATCTCTAGCTAAGATTTTATTGAGGTCGCCAACTTCTGTTTTAGATTGGTCTGATTCATCCTCTAGCAGCCAGTACAACTGCAAACGATGTTGGTCACTTGAAGTAACAACTATTGATGGTGGTAATTTTTGTAATAGAAAATCCCGCTGAGCATCTGTCGCGCTATCTACATCGGCGTGTACGGCACGTATCTTGGTTATATTTTCTATACTGCGATGGCCTTTGCACCTGTTGACCGATATGAATATGCCTGCACCTTGTGCATTACGTCGGTGTAGTTCTGGTATAAGTGCTTTAAGGCCATCTAGAGTTAGTTCTGCTCTCCGGAATAATAAATTATCCGTTAAAGGTTTATCTTCGCCCTTGGGTAGGTCTGTATAACTCTCAATGTTAAATCGTGCATCTTCATTTGCGTCTAATGCTCTGGCAAATTCAATAAGTGGATGAATGCTTGATTTCTGAGATAAGCCAGTTTCGCTTTCATTAAAATCGTCGCCTATTTGAGTTATAGCTAAATCATCGACTGGCTTAGATATTTCGATGTGTATATTCATGATTACTCCTCATTAGAAAAGGAGCTGTCATTGCGGCAGCCGGCTTCTATCTCAGCAGCAGTCTTAGCTTCTGATTCGCTATCAAATTTTTCATCAAGAAAAACACCATCGTGCATTGCCCAATAGCCGCCACCGTATTTATTTTTGCCAACGGCAAGGACCTTTTCATTATGTCGACGCCATTGATTACCTTTGGATGAGGTAGCCCAATCAGTATTGTGTGTATGGAAAATCATTTTTATTTCCCCCCATTTGATTTATAGCTAACGGGGTCTTGACGCCATACTTTGATCTCGCCCGCTTTCCAAAGCGACATATGCTCTGAAATTTTGATTGGCGCAGGATATTCATTCCGTTCAATTTTTCGACGCCGAGTCGAGTCTGAGAATGGATGTGAGCCAGTCGCTTTTAGCTCTTTTAGGTTTAATAATTCGTCTCCATTGCCGTTAGCAATGACATCTAATAAATTATTAATGTTCGGCTGCTTAGTGATAGCCACATGAGTAGCTGAGGAGGTCTTTGACATGAAATGCTCCGATTTGTTTAGGGAGCACTGATACTATTAATCGTTTTCACGCTTTACGCAAAACGTGATTAAAGTAATTGTTTTAGCGGCGTTTGGGCCTGATTTTTGTTAATATATTTTTAATTATTGATAGTTTTCGATTTGTGGTTTTATAGCCATTGCCTCGTGGCAACTCAATAGTTACCTCCTCGTCATCCATAGCTACGATGCCGTATTTGTCCTGTTCAGAATACATTTCATTAACAATATCTTCGTAAGTCGCTTCTGGATTCTGTTTTAGTATTCTTCGAACAATATGTTCTAGAGGGGAGTAATTACTTCCTTTCTTACTGGGGTACGCTTTATTTATTATATTGTTTGCTGTTTCTTCTATAGCTTTTTCTAAAATAGTTTCATCGCTATTTGAGGCAACGGTCATTGCATTCTGCATTTCTTTTTTTATTAAACTTTTTAGCTCCTTTTTTGTTAAAAAACTTAATACTTGCATATCACAAGCACGCGATTGCCTGGGATGCCAGTTCCGTCTTAAGTTGTTATGGCTACGGACTACAGCCATAAAAGTTTCAATTAACTCTTTTGTCGCTTGCTCTGGATTTTCAACGCGTTTATTAAGATGAAAATAATATTCGAATAATTTTATTAGCTTCCAATCAGCAGGTTTGTTGTAATCAAGTTTTAGTATGTCGATTTTAATTTCATCCATGACGACCTCTCTTTTTATTGATCGGCGTTACATTTAAAATTTCACTCTCTGGTAATTTGCTTAGATAAGTAGCCCATTCATTCATTAATTTTCTACGCTTATCTAATAGGTCAGTTCGCTGATATGCTTCTTTCACAGCGTCTCCGACAGTATGTCCAGAGGCTGCTTTACGAATTTCATCGGGGTAGGCTGTTTGCTCTGCTGCCCAGTCTCGAAAACTGCTACGGAAACCATGAGGCACAGCCTCGACTGTCAATTCACCACTATCGCGCATCCTTCGCATTATTTGGCTAAGTGCCATATCTGATAGCGCTTTACCTGTAATACTCGGAAAAACAATATTGGATCCAGCCATTTTAGGTAATGACTTCAATAGTTTTACTGCTTGATCTTGTAGTGGAACACGATGCTCTTGGCGAGCCTTAGTATGTTCAGGTGGAATAGTCCATAACTTTTTATCTAAGTCGATCTCATTCCAAGTTGCTTGTCTTACTGAACCTGAGCGAACTGCTGTGAGAATTAAAAACTCAAGCGCTTTGGCACTGATGCTGTTGTTCTTGCGTAGCACTAGCATGAACTCACTCATTTTTTGATAGGGGACGGCTGGGTGATGTTCTTTCTTTTTGAGTTTACGAGGAGAGGGTAATTGGGTAGATAAATAGCCTGTCCACTGAGCTGGATTGGCACCAGTTCTAAATTCGTTGACCGTTGCGTAATCCAGCACGGTTTTGATTCGTCCTAATAGACGTTTTGCAGTTTCGGTTTTGACGAACCAGAGCTTCCCCTTTGTGCCACCAGTTGCGGGAGTATCTTGTTCAAGAACGCGTTTAACATCGCGCATCGCTATGTCGGCAACCAGCATGTTTCCGATTATCGGGTAGGCATAAGCTTCAAGCGTTGCTGCCCATTGTTTTCTATGTTTGTCGTTGGTGTAATCGCTGCTGTGCGCTTCAACATAAGCTAAGGCACATTCTTTAAATGTTTTGTTTTTTGATGCCGCAGCAAGTAGAGCGCTTTTTTGAGCTCGTTTTTTGGCTATTAGATTTACCCCTTGCTTTGCTTCCATGACCAGCTTTGCAGCTTGCTGGCGCGCTTCGGCAAGAGAGACTTGTGGATATGATCCCAACCCAATTGGTTTGCGCTCCGTGCCAATTCTGACTCGTAGTATCCATGATCGAGGGATAGGTTGGTCTGGTTTGGCTGGTTCTCTAACTTGAAGTAGCAGACCCGGGACGCCGCCTACTGCATGCCAGCCCGGTTTGGTTAGGCGTTTTACAGAAAGGTCAGATAGAGTTTTTGCAATTTTCGGCATATCCAAAAGCATACCCAAAAAGATGAAATTCTATGATATGCCATGACGCTTTATGACGCAATAACTTATTAATTATCGATTAAAAACAATGGGATATGAGTTATTGTGACACTATATGAAACAACTATATGGCAGACTCCGTCTCCGCCAAGCATTAAGTAATTAAGCGCCTTTTGGGCGCTTTTTTATTTAAGCATACCCAAAAACATACCCAAAATATCTAGCTTGATATGACTACTTATTTGGCTAATTCGATCAGCGCTCATTGATAGGCTTTGGGATAAGGCCTAATAATCAACTAGATCATCTAGGGGTATCCCCCTCAAATTCCCTCCAGTCAGGCCCCACCTTACCCCCACCCCCCATTTTTTGGTTTGGTACCATCTCGAGCTAGTTGCACTTAGATTTGAATGACGAATTTGTAAATCAAATCAGGACAGGACGAAAGTCAGAGCCAAAAATCATCCAGAGGGAGGGTTTATCTGTGCAATGATTTATTATGGATGTCTGTCTTATCTTATGGTCCTAAAATGAAAGTAGATCAGCTCCGGTGTGGCGGGCGCGGCTGCATCAAGCACAGCAGGTAATGCCGCAGGCACGCCACAATCCGTTGCTATCGCAGATCCTAGCTATGCATTGATCGCGCCTATGGCGACTATACAGGTGGCTGCTTCAGTTATCACACGGCATTGCTTACGCCGGTGTCGACAGCACTGGTATACAAACGAAATCAATCCAAGGCTATCGATGTAAAGTAAGTTTCTGAGTTATACAAAAAGCCTGAATAAAAAATTTACAGATGGCAGTCCACGAAAATTTGCTTTGCCAGGCAGCGAGAATTAAAAATTTGTGTGGCAAGTTAATGCCACTAAAAAATATTTGGCAATCACTATCGGCAAGTGATTGCCGATAATTGATAGGTCTCTTTGTGCTGAGTACGATTTTTTTATCAAACACTAGCGAATTGCTTAAAAAAGTTCTTGACAAATATTTACAAATTAAAGGCTCAATTTTTGCTTAAGTGATAAAGGGTAATTTTGCCCAAGCAAAGAAGGGAGCTCAGTATGAGCAGTATTTCTAGCGTAAGTAGTAACAATGCGTGGATGCAATCACAAATGAGGACTCGTCCCACAGCTGCGCAGCAAGGAAAGATGGCTGAGGATGCGTTTTCAAAAATCGATACGTCCGGTAAAGGTTCGTTTGACATTGCAAGTTTGACGACTGCAGTTAACAAGGCAGTAGCATCTAGTCAAAGCCAAGGAAACTCAAATGCCACTTTTAGTGCCACGGACGTACAAACTGCATTCGCGAAGTTTGACTCAGACAGTGATGGCAAAGTAACGCAGCAAGAGTTCACTAGTACCTTGAGTCAATTGCATGGACATCGTAAAGGTCAAGAGGCTACTAAATCTTCAGATGGAAGCGCATCTGATAGGGCGCCTACGGATGTTCAAGGTATGCAACAAATGGCTGGGATGAGTGGCATGCAAGGTATGCCACCTCCACCGCCTCCGGGTGGTGGAGGTGGTCCAAGAGGACACGATGTTGGTTTTACAGCAGATGAGTTAAAGGCTAAATTAAATGGTTCAGAGACATTGGATTCAAAGCGTTCAGCTTTGATGAATAATGTTTTGGAAAATTTTAGTACGGCCGATGCTGATGGTAATGGCAAAGTAACTTTTGCTGAAGCTATGGCCTTAGAAAAAGGGCAATCAACAAGTAGTAGCTCTTCGACTACCTCGACAACAGAACCTTCGTCCACTGGCGCTGCTAAACAGGCAAGTACTGCCAATTCAGCTTCATCTGAACAGCTCCAGCAACGCTTAATGCGTCAAGTCATGAAAATGATGGAAGCGTATGGAACCAACGAAAGTAGTTCACCATTTGGCACTAGTCAGTTGTCATTGACAGCGTAAAAACTGTTTGCCTAGTGATTGGAGAGATTCAACCACTAGGCTGTCGACAATATGTAAATTGATGTAAAGATCCGTGGCCTAATACCTACTTGCCATAATATAAAAAATTAACTTGAAATGTATAGGCTATGTCGGGCAAAGTTCTGCTTATCGATGATGACGTTGAGTTAGTCAATTTATTAATTGATTATTTAATTAAAGAAGGTTTTTCTGTCGATTGCGCTCATGACGGTGAAGCAGGCATTACATCAATAGTCAATGGTGCTCACGATATTGCGGTGCTAGATATCATGATGCCGAAAATGAACGGTATCGACGTATTGAAAAAAATCCGAACGCAAAGTTCATTACCAGTCATTATGCTCACTGCACGTGGCGATGATGCCGATCGAATTACAGGACTCGAACTCGGCGCCGATGACTATGTTTCTAAGCCTTGTACGCCTCGAGAACTCACTGCACGTATCCGTGCAATTCTCAAACGAATTGGTGTATCAACTTCAAATGTGAGTACACCGATGGTTGTCGGTGGGCTGACCTTATTTCCAGCGCAGCGACGGATAGAAAAATTGGGTTGCCAACTTAATTTAACAAGTACCGAATTCAATTTGCTAGAGATACTCATTCGAAATGCAGGACAGCCCGTGAGCAAAAGCGAGCTTTCTCAGCAAGGTATAGGTCGTCCTTTAACTCCATTTGATCGAATTGTGGATGTTCATATCAGCAGTATTCGTCATAAAGTTGGGAAGCTTTCCGATGGTCGATCAATGATCAAGGCAGTCATCCGTCGCGGTTATCAACTATTGGTTGAGTAAGGAATTCAATGGGGCGACTCTTTTGGAAATTTTTTGTGCTTTTTTGGTTGGCGCAAGTAATGACAACAGTCACCATCGGAATGGTGATTTGGATTGATCACAGAGATCCTAATTTTCAGCACAGTTTTTTTCTTAGGCCACCACCACCGCCACCATCACTTTACTTTTTATTCGAAAAAGAGACCTCCCAAGGGCTTTTGATGCGTCCGTCGCCACCGAAATTTCCTGTGCCAGCATTACCCATTGTTATGGGTGGTTTCGTTAGTTTGATATTTGCTGCGATATTAGCTTGGTATGTCTCAAAACCAATCCATAGTCTGAGACTCGCATTTCAATCGGTATCTAAAGGTAAGTTGCACACGCGCATAGCGCAATCAATGGGTCGTCGTGATGATGAGCTTTCAGATTTGGGAAAAGATTTCGATCAAATGGCGAGCCGTCTAGAGAGTTTGGTTGAGTCTCAACAAAGTCTTTTGCATGATGTGTCACATGAATTACGTTCGCCGCTTGCTCGAATTCAAGCTGCCTCAGACTTAATTCAACAGCAGCCGGATCGAACAGTAGAGTTTGTTCAGAGAATCGAGAAAGATACGATGCGTATGAATACGCTCGTTGGCGAGTTGTTGACGCTTGCCCGCATTGATTCAGTGGTTGTAGGTAATCCAGATGAGTTAGTTAATTTGCATGACATGTTATCGACAATTACGGAAGATGCCTTAATTGAGGCAGAGCAAAAGCACTGCTCCATTCGACTTGATGTAGCTGAATCAATATTTATTCATGGTTCCCAAGAGTTGTTAATTCGTGCATTTGAGAACATTGTCAGAAATGCTGTGAGGTATACAAATGATTTAGGTAGCGTCAATATTTCAACATCTGTTCAAGATGGCTTTGTCATAACGTCTATTGATGATTCTGGGTCAGGTGTTGTAGGGCTTCAAGTCAACACCATTTTTGAGCCTTTTGTTAGGGCAAATATAGGATCGCCGAATCCAGGTTACGGGCTGGGACTGGCGATTACGAAAAAAGTGATCGAGTCGCACGGAGGTTCTGTTTCTGCAAAAAATGGAAATTTGAGAGGCCTCATCGTCAGCGTACGCTTGCCCCTAGCGGCTACTAGTTCAAATGCATGATAAGTGATCTGACTTGATTTTTAGTACTACTTTATTAGAGAGAAATTTTGTTTATCTGTCTTAGAAAGGAGTACTTCTTATGCCCTGAGGTCAACATCTTAAACCCGAACAATTCGTCACGCTGCTGCACTAAATCGATGTCCTAATCTTCAATGGCAAGATCCTAGCCCAAATTTGTAAAGAAGTTAGAACCGTAGAGCAAAGTTATTATCGGTAGCGCAAGATATTCTTTGTCGTATTTATCTATTTACTATTAAACTATGTTAGTAGTAAGCTTAGAACTGTATTGATATTTTATTTATGCAATCAATTAAATTTGAATCAATATTAAAAACGGCAGGAAGCAAGATTACTTGTCCTCGCTGTCAAGCTCATTCAAAGCGAACAAAGCTTCAATGTGGTAAACCAGCTCTAAAAGGTAAAAGGGTATGCCAGTTCCACGGCGGTAGAAGTACCGGCGCCAAAACCACGGCTGGTAAGGCCAGACAGCGAGCATCAGTAATTACTTCTGTTTATCATACCAAAGAAGCGGTGGAGGCTAGGGCGCGCAGTACTCGTGTTTTAGCCGGTCTTGAAGACGCAATTTACGTTTTAGAGATGTCATCCGCGCCTCGGACTAGGGGTCGTAAGCCGCTAGGCCACGTGCCGTTAAAAACTATTAATGACGTTGTTCAGTTTGCGTTAGACAATCCGTTGCACTTGTCAGAGCGCTCTGGCAAGCGTCGTTCATAATTATCTTAGATGACTCCTTGGACCAGCGTGTTCCGGAACAGATAATTATTAAACTCCAAAAAATCCAAAACATAACTTTTTGTACTTTTCGTTTCACGACCAAACTCCAAAATCTCCATCCACCCTATAGGGTGGATATTTTGGTCAAGATTTTTTGTCATATCTTCCACACCCATCCGTCATACGAAGCGTCGAGGCCTGTCCCTAGATAGCCCCCCTTAATTAGTCCATCAATTAAAGCTTTTGCGCGAGACCTTCGTTTAGATTTTTCCTCTGTAGTTAATTCATGAGCTACTTTAGTCGTTGCTTCATCCACAGTAATGCAAGGCGTGTTTGAACCAGAACTAGCAATGCCAAAATCCTTCGACGCTGCTAGAGCGCGCTGTATCGCTTTGAGTGCAATTTTTTGTCTCCCACCAGAAGGCTCTTTCGGAGCAAATACAACGGTGTGATCTGGTTCTATCGAACAACTCGTTATATCCTCACCATCAGTATCTTGTCCCAGAACATGATGTTTTAATTTGAAGTTAGCCGTCTTGCCATCTTCACCATCTTTTGTTTTTGCGATGGTCCAACTGCGCTTTTGGTCATTACGGTTAACTTCAATAGCACTATCTAAAGCAGCAACTAAGGAACTATGACCTCTCATACCACGGCTGGTATCTTTGCCCGTGTGATGCACTAAAACTACTAAGCTATTTGTGGCTTTATATAGAGTTTTGGCAGCCTCTAGGATCGTACCCATCTCCTTACTACTATTCTCGTCTGAAGTCGGTGCCGCTCGATTTAGGGTATCTATGAAGACTACTGAATCCGTGGGTACTATTTCACTTAAGTCAATAACGTCTTGCGGTGTTGTTAGCTGAAATGGTTGAGCAATTACACCGAAACCCTTAGCAGGCAAAGGACCATGAGCTAGTTCTAGTGCTTGTAATCGGGTTTTAATACCACCTTCACCTTCAAGCATCACATATACAATAGGTGATTGATAAGTACGTATACCAAACCAATCATTGCCTTGGGATATGGCAGCAGCAAGATCAAATGCTAAGAATGACTTACCAGAACCGCTAGGGCCATAAATGGCTGCTAGCCCTGTCGCTGGTAATACGTGCTTTAGTCGCCACTGTATCGGTGAAATAGCAGAAACATCAGATGGCCATAAAATCTTGTAACGACTAGGATCAGGAGGGATTGAACTAGTAGCGATGTTTGTAACTGGTATCTGCCATCCTCGGTCAAGTGCTAATCTATATAAAGAGGCGATGCTAATTGCATTGCTTTTATTGTGGTCGTACTCATTCCATGCTTGATCAAATCCATCCTCGGTATACCGAGTGCTTTGTAAAGACCAATCGCGCGCAATATTCTCACCATCAGACCAACCAAGACTAGCGATAGCCCATATAACTACAAGCCAATAATTATCAGTGGTAGAAATTTGCCCCGGTTCATATAATCTTCCTTGACCTCTTAGCGCGTCTGGCGACAACACAGTAAGAGCACTTTTTAGTTTAGCAATTTCATCGCTCGTCTCTGGTACTTTCGGCTTAGACGATTGAGGTGTAACTATTGTTGTAATTGCAGAGTGCTTTGATTTTTTGAGGATAGCTAACGCTTCAAGTTCTTCATTCAGAGCTTCTAGCATCTCTTCTGTAACAATATCCGTCATTTCAGCACCACTGCCATTCTGTAAGGACGATCATTAGACTCATCTCCCTTACGCATAATTGTGCCCGCTACTTTAGTGATTCGAGATGCGTTATAGACTGTGGTGTCGACGCTAACAATACTATTATTAAATTTATCGGCTAAATTTTTTAGAGTACGGCAAACCAACTCATCAAAAATTTCATTATTAGGCAATTCATTGAGTATGTAATACAAATGATACCCATTGCCACTCATAACAGTAATTGGTTCTGGCCACTCCCGATCAGTGAGATACGATCGTATTTCGTTAGCTAGTGTATTGGCTGCATCAAGTTCAGTTTGGTTTGCTGGAGCAGAAGTATTACCTGAGCGGTCAATATCTATAAGTAATAAGTCACGATACCGAATGTCGGCATCTTTCGCTCCACCGATGCATAAGAAATCCTCTCGGATGGGATTCATTACTGTATAGATGTTGTAGCCTTCTTCGTTTAGCTCAAGAACCGCATCTTCAAAGGCTATTTTGCATTGATCGACAGATTCATAATCCGCTGTTTTGAAATGTTTAATCTTAGGTGGTTTCTTACCGGAGATTCCCTTTGGCCACAGTGCACGAATTTCTAAGACGGCACCCTCACCAACGGCTAATAAATTCCATATTTTTTTTAATTCATTCCGATTAGGTTTTAGTAGTGTCATGATTACCATCCTCCATCTGATTCGTTGGAGTGGTCATCGCCTTCTATGCCGTGCTCAGCGGCAAATTTTGCATCCTCAATAGAATCGAATCGACCCTTAAGAAATTCTCCGTCTCGCATGGACCAATAAAAATCGTTGTCTTTGAATTGACCAACAACTAGTAGTTTTTTATTTAGTCTGCGCCAGTAATTACCTTTTGAAGAAAGCGACCAGTTAGTGTCGTATGTAGGGTATTTCATTATTTACCCCCTCTAAATTTGTAACCTTGGGGGTCTTGACGCCATTCTTTAATATGGCCTGCTTTCCAACGTGGCATATGATCTGAAATTTTGACGGGCGCAGGGTATTCATTATTTTTAATTTTTCGACGTCTACTTGAGTCGGAAAAAGGATGTGCGCCAATCGCTTTTAGTTCTTTTACATTGAAAAATTCTTCGCCACTGCCGTTAGCAATGATATTGAGCAATTTATTTATATTTTGCTCATCTGTGATAGCTGCTTGAGTAGCTGAGGAGGTCTTTGGCATGAAATGCTCCGTTTGTTAAGGGAGCACTGATACTATTAACCGGTTTCACGTTTTACGTAAAATGTGATCATTTTTTTGGATTACGTTTGGATGTTTTTATTTTGGAAATAATATTATTTATAGTCGATAAGCTTCTCTGTATTGTTTTTGTGGTTTTTCCAGATTGGTCTATTATTTCAATCCATACATATTCTCTATCTATATCTGCAAGACCGTATTTATTTTTATCGGATCGCATTTCATTGGTTACTTCATCATAATTAGCGTCAGGGTTTTGTTTTAATATTCTACGAACAATAGCTTCAAGATGAGAGTAATTTTTCCTTTTGTTGTTCTTGTTTATTCTCTCAACTATGTTATCTGCTATATCTTCAAATACTTTTTTTTGAGTTTCTTTATCTCCGTTTGAACTTAGATTGATAGCTTTTTTTAATTCATCGAGTATTACGTTTTTCTGCGCGGTTTTACTGCATACGCTCCAAACTACGGTGTCGCAAGCGTCAGACTCTCTTGGATGCCAGTTCCGTCTTAAATTGTTATGGCTACGGACTACAGCCATATAAGTTTCAATTAACTCTTTTGTCGCTTGCTCTGGATTTTGAACGCGTTTATTAAGGTGAAAATAATATTCGAATAATTTTATTAACTTCCTATCAGCTGTTCTGCTGTAATCAAGTTCGCCTATATCTATATTAAATTCATCCATGACGACCTCTCTTTTTGTTGATCGGCGTTACATTTAAAATTTCACTCTCTGGTAATTTGCTTAGATAAGTAGCCCATTCATTCATTAACTTTCTACGCTTATCTAATAAGTCAGTTCGCTGATATGCTTCTTTCACAGCGTCTCCGACAGTATGTCCAGAGGCGGCTTTTCTTATCTCATCGGGGTAGGCTGTTTGCTCTGCTGCCCAGTCTCTGAAGCTGCTACGAAATCCATGTGGCACTGCTTCAACCGTTAATTCACCACTCTCACGCATTCTTCGCATGATCTGGCTAAGCGCCATGTCAGATAACGATTTACCTGAAGTACTCGGGAAAACAATATTTGATCCAGCCATTTTAGGTAATGACTTTAATAATTTCACTGCTTGATCTTGTAGTGGAACACGATGTTCTTGGCGAGCCTTAGTGTGTTCAGGTGGGATAGCCCATAATTTTTTATCTAAGTCGATTTCATCCCATGTGGCTTGTCTTACTGAACCTGAGCGTACGGCTGTGAGAATTAAAAACTCAAGCGCTTTGGCACTAATGCTGTTGTTCTTGCGAAGCGCTAGCATGAACTCACCCATTTTTTGATAGGGGACTGCTGGGTGATGCTCCTTCTTTCTGAGTTTGCGAGGCGAGGGCAGTTGAGTAGACAGGTAACCCGTCCACTGAGCTGGATTAGCGCCAGTTCTAAATTCGTTAACCGTAGCGTAATCAAGAACGGTTTTGATGCGACCCAATAGGCGCTTTGCAGTTTCAGTTTTGACGAACCAAAGCTTTCCTTTTGTGCCATCAGGCGCCAGAGTATCTTGTAAAAGCACATCTTTAATATCTCGCATCGCTATATCGGCAACTAATAAATTTCCTAATATTGGGAACGCATAAATTTGAAGAGTTGATGCCCATTGTTTCCTATGTTTTGCGTTTGAGTAATCCCCGCTATGCGCTTCTAAGTAAGCTAAGGCACATTCTTTAAATGTTTTATTTTTTGATGCAGCAGCAAGTAGGGCACTTTTCTGAGCGCGTTTTTTGGCAATTAGATTTACGCCTTGCTTTGCTTCCATCACCAACTTTGCAGCTTGCTGTCGGGCTTCTGCAAGAGAGACTTGTGGATATGATCCCAACCCGATTGGTTTGCGCTCTGAGCCGATCCTGACTCGTAGTATCCATGATCGAGGGATGGGCTGATCTGGCTTGGCTGGTTCTCTGACTTGAAGTAGCAGACCCGGGACGCCACCTACCGCATGCCACCCCGGTTTGGTTAGGCGTTTTACAGCAAGGTCAGATAAAGTTTTTGCGATTTTCGGCATATCCAAAAGCATACCCAAAAAGATGAAATGTTATGGTATGCCATGACGCTTTATGACGCAATAATTTATTAATTGTCTATTAAAAACAATAAGATATGAGTGATCGTGACGCACTATGAAGCAACTATCTGGCAGACTCCGTCTCCGCCAGAAATATCCAAAAGCCCGCGTAAGCGGGCTTTTTTTCGTGCGGAGCGAGCGATGTCCCTGCGGACATCGCGTGAGAGATTCGAAGGGCTTGGCTTGCAAGCCAAGCAGCGGCCTGCAGCATGTAGGCGAACTCTCCGTCTCCGCCAAGTCAATACAAGAAGCCCGCGCAAGCGGGCATTTGGCTTTGTGGCGGGGGCAGCTACGTCCCTACGGACAGTGCGTGAAACGACTGTGAAGCGCACATGACTTTGCCTGTAGTTGGGTAAGTAAAAATGTTCACGATTGAGTGGACATCGTTATCTGGCCACCACCAACAAAGGCTTTACAATAGAAAGTCTTATTTGTAGTGGTGTTCATGTCTGATTCCATCCGTCTTGCAAAACGCGTTGCCGAACTTTTCCAATGTTCTCGTGGAGAGGCTACTCTGTATATCGAAGGCGCTGCGGTGACAGTTGACGGAGTAGTTGTCGAAGAACCCGGCTTTCGGGTAACGGGGCAGGAGCAGATTGCCTTGCTGCCGGGTGCAGATTTGACGCCGATTGATACCGTCACCATCCAACTGAATAAGCCGGCAGGTATGCTTGTAGCGAATGTTATCGAGCTGATTGTGGCCGAAAATCAATCGGAGGAAGACCGTTCGGGTTTGCGTTTTCTGAAACGGCATCTAAAAGAATTGGTCATGCTTGATCCACTAGAAAATACTGCCAGTGGCCTGGTGATCTTTACTCAAGATTGGCGTGTAAAGCGCAAGCTAGTTGATGATTTGTCTCGGTTAGAGCAGGAATTTGTGGTTGAGGTCAGTGGTCAGATTGTTGAAGGTGGCCTGCAGCTTTTGAACCAGAGCATCGTCTTTAATGGCAAGCCTTCCGAGCCAGCCAAGGTCAGCTGGCAAAATGAAACGCGTCTGCGCTTCGCACGCAAAGAATTATCTTCAAGGCTGATCACGCTGCTTTGCAGCAGGGCAGGGTTGTCTATCGTATCCATCAAGCGTATACGAATAGGCCGCGTACCAATGGCAGGATTGGCCGCTGGTCAATGGCGTTATCTGATGGGACATGAAAAGTTCTGAACAGCTGTTCACTCTTAAGTTCACTTGAACGCCTTGATCAACGCCTCGAACTGAACTAGACGAGATTTGTCGTGTGGTGTGATCGGGGGAATTTTGCCTGCGATTCCCATCAACGCATAAACTGCCATCTGGGCCGCCCGCACCGAATATTCCACCGTAAAGACGACATCGTCCGCAATTTCGACAAACTGGCTAACAAATGCCAGATTCTTCGAACTGATCGGCACTGGTAACGGTCGATCACTAAGCATGCGCGGCATGAACATGCTCGTGATGTAAGGCATTCTGCATGGAATACAATTCGCTAAAGCTATGGCATCTAAATCAAATCGGAGATGACCGCATAGTTCCTGCAGGATTTCTGCACCCGTGCACTCATCCATCGGTTTTGCTACGAAATTGCCGATCCGGTCTGGAAACAGCGCATATCCCCAAAAAACTTGTACGTTAGCAGGCTGATTGGCGAAATGAGGTTGATGCGCGAGCACAATTGATATCAACCAGTTCGAGTCCTTAAAAGTCACCAATCCGCCTATCCCTGACTCATTGCCGCTGAATTGATGCATCATCTCGAAGAACTTCGAGTTCGTTAGCGTGACGGTGAACGACTCCCAGCACGACTGCGCGATACTGCTATTGAACGCGGAAGGATTGCCAAATTCCGTCCTCCCTTTCGCTAGTTTTTCCCAGAGCGCCCATCCACCGCTGCCTGTCTTGTTGAGCTTGTCAGGCGCGCTGCTCATAGAGCCCAGACTAGAGGCGTCGGTCATCGAACCGTTTTGCAGAACAACGAAGTCAATGTCATTGACAACAAGCACTTCATTTTTACCGGCACGCAAGCAATGGATGCTGGTCACGACGAGCTTACCGTCTTCGGTCTTGTGATCGATATCTGTCACTTTACAATTCGTGATGAAACGCACATCTCTGCTTTCAAGCCAGGCTTGCAAAGGGAGAACCAGAGAGTCATATTGGTTGTAAACGGTTCTTTTGACGCCAGCGAGCGTTTCAATGCGCGAAAATTCGAGCGTGAAGCGGTACAGATAGCGTTTGAATTCCACGGCGCTATGCCAGGGCTGAAACGCAAACGTGGTGGCCCACATGAACCAGAATTCGGTCTCAAAAAATGTAGGTGAAAGCCAATCGGTAATACAGCTTTTGCCTAACGCCGCTTCGTCGGCGTTGCTGAGTTTCAGCAGTTCGGCGCGGTCTTGCATGGAGAATCCCATCGACGTCACCGGAACCTTCGCTCGACGCCTGTCAACTAGCCGCGCCATCGAATGCGCACGATACTTTTCATTGAATTCCACGGTCTCGTCGAATACGGACTTACCTTCATCGTGTAGCGACGGAATCGATTTGAATAGATCCCAGGTGCACTCGTAGTTATCTGTCGTCAACATGCGCCCACCGCGCATCGAATAGCCCTTAGTAGCGTCTCCCGAACCATCCAGACTGCCACCCATGACTGGTTCCGCTTCCAAGATCGAAATATTTTCGCCGGGCACGCCGCCATCACGAATCATGAATGCAGCAGCAGCCAGAGATCCGATTCCGCCGCCTACGAGATAAATTTTAGGTTTCACGTCCATGTATTTTCCTTAAGAAATCGGGTGAAAAATTCAGGAAGTTCATGCGTCTTTCGCTGATGAGTCGAATAATTCTGTGTGTCTGCCAACTGGTCGACTCTTCTAACTTCAGCATGACAGGGCAAGCGAGAGGTCTGTTGATACGCGCCGAATATTTACCAAGTAATTGAGGTAGTTATAAAAATTTCCGGCTTAAATTCCGCGTAGCGCAGGTAAGTGCTTTGGTATCAGCACTGGATGCAGTGCTGTCCGGCATTTAGTACTCGTTTCAATCGTTTTTTGGGAGTTTACTGGAATGGGCTTTTATTCGATAAGCGTCATTCCTGCGTACTTCGCAGCGTTCACATCAAAACTAAGCTTGAGTAAGTAAACTAAATATCATCAGGTGATATACTAAAATCATGCAAGATCACCAAATCCGTACGCTTCTTGACCTCCATGATCAGATCATCGATCAAGAAGGCGGCTATTGGCTCAAGATCGAGGCTTGGGAGGTTATATCCAGTGAGGTTATTCCACACGGTATTCGGTACTCGCTTACTTTGCATGACCCTAATGGCAAAAGGATTTTGGGATATGACAATGCGCACGCTGTCAAAGCTAAGGGTAAAAAATATTCAGGTCAGCGACTACCGTTTGATCATAAGCATAGAAATGTTGGCGACAAGGGCGTTCCTTATGAATTCAAGAATGCGCATCAGTTGTTGTCAGATTTTTTTAGCGAAGTCGATGCGGTTTTGAACGAGATGAGGTCAAAATGAAAGTTATAAGAATTGGTATTGCTCCGCAGGAGAAGATCCGTGAACGAGTTTTAGCTATTGCTAAAGGTAAGATCAAGCCTAAGGTATCCGACCCAAAGATTTGGTTTACCTCGATGCGATCTTTATCTCAGGTATTAAGTGACGAGAATCGTGCACTCTTGGACGTCATTCGCACCTCAAGACCAGCTTCAATCAGTGAGTTAGCGAATATCACTGGACGTAAACAAGGCAACTTGTCACGCACCTTGAAAACAATGTCCCAGTATGGGCTGGTGAAGATGGAAAAGAATGAGCGCTCAGTACGTCCTATTGCCTGTGCTGAGAGCTATCTGATTGTGGCTTAACTGATTATCAAATCAAGAGTTTAAATAAATTTTATTCATCATCAGTGAGTGCATGCCTATCTGATTCTTCATCACTAAAATCATGTTTACCACCGAAGCTTTTGTCGTAATCAATAGTTAGTTCTTCA
>JAUKPQ010059422.1:0-25265 GCA_032273045.1 Chloridella minuta | reverse complement strand
GTCATACCCCCTTTCCCCCTCAAAAACGCACCCCCCCTACCCTAAAAGTGGCGTTTTTAGCGTAAAAACGGCACTTTCTGCCTTTTCAGGTCAAAATCGCCATGCCGTTTTCAGGCCAAAAACGCCACTTATGGCGTTTCTAGGCCAAAAACGCCACTTTTGCGATTCCCCGGAAACCTAAAACGCGTGTCTGAAACGGCCTTTTTAGCGTAAAAACGGCACTTTCCTTGTTTCTAGCCTGAAATTGCCATGCCGTTTTTGGCTTGAAATGGCCATTTATGGCGTTTCCGATTCAAAAACGCCGCTTTTTTGATTCCCCGGAAAGAAAAGGCTATCGCAGTTTCTTACGCGCCAACAGGTCTTGAATGGTCTTCCGATCATGGCATTCACCGCACAGCGGTTGCAGGTTCGCGCGCGCGTTATCCCCGCCATCGCGTAGGGGCACGATGTGGTCAACCTCCACCGCAGGCACAGGCACGCCCCGCGCCAGGCAATGGCGGCACAGGGGTTCAGCGTTCAGGATCACTAGCCGCAGCTTGCGCCACGCTGCGCCATAGCCACGCTGGCTGGCCGTGCCGCGTTTTTCGTCGTGGCGCTGCTGGGCATTCACCCAGGCGCGGGGCGCGGCTGCCTTGCCCGCGTTGATCCGCAGGCGGGGTGGGAACCGGCGGGGCTCGGTCACGCGTCCACCTTGCGGTAGCCCGCTCGCCACAGGGCGCGGGCTATGGCGCTCGCCGTGGCCTCCACCGCTGGTTCATCAAGCGGCAGCGCAGCGTGTAAGCACTCATGCACCAGCACATCTAGCGCCCGCTGGCCGCGCAGGGCGCGCCGGACTTGGATTAGCGGGTGGCGGCCCGCAGGTAGCCAGCATCGCCCCCAATCGGTTCCCATCACGCGCGCAGGCTCAAACCGCACACGCCAAACCCGGCCAGCGATGCGGGTGCGGAACTCATCTCCCTTCACGGCATCACCTCTAGCCGCGCTTCCCAATTCCGGCCTCGCCTGCGGCTCATTGGCTCGCCCACATCGATCACGATGATGGCGCTGCCCCATTGCGATGTATCGCGGCGGCTCATCCACCCAGGCTGAAGCGGGCCGCAGGTACCCGCGTTCGCGTACCAGTAGGGAAGCGGGATGGATCGGGTGCGCCTGCATTGCGTTGGCGGTACCGGGCGATGCGTGTGCCCGCGGATGAACAGCCGGTGTGGCGCACCGCCGGTGGCGTTGAAAAACTGCAAGGCTTCTAGTTCGTCGCTGTTCTGCCCCACATCGAAACCGTGCGTAGCCACGATGGGGCCCAGTTCAAGGCAACCGCTTCGATCCTTCCGATACGGTGTCCAATGCCACCGCTTCGCTTCGGTTGCAAACGGTTCGGCGTGCATGAAGTCTGCCACGGCCCGCAACGCACGCGGGATGCGGCGGGGGTCTTGGCTCCGTAGGTTGTCATCGTGGTTTCCCTCGGTGATGTGGCAACGCGCCCGACGCGGCAACACCTCGCGGATCGATTTCAGGAACGCGGCCGCGTGCCTGTACTCATCCAACAGCGAATGCCCGGCCTCGTCGGGATGCACGCTCGCCGCGCTGGCTTCGAACACATCACCAAGGTGGATGAAGTGCGTAATGCCTTTCAGATCGGCAAGCGTTTTGAGTAGCCAATGGTGGGTAGCCATTGGGGTGTGCGGCGAATGGGTGCAGCTAATCGCCGCAACTCTCACGGCTCCGGCTCCGCATTCATGGGCGGGCGCTCGGCAATCATCGCCAGCACGCGGCGCGCGAACTCCGGCGCATCGCTGGGGCGCAGCATGATGGCCCATTCGGTATCCCCGTCCTGGCGCATGATCACAAATGGCACGGTTCCCGGCGTTGCATCGCGCTCGGCTTGCTCAAGAAACTTCAGCGCACCGATGGCCGCGTACCGCTTTACTTCGCAATGCAGGCCCGGAAGCCCCAGCAAATCAGCATCACCGGCGGCCCCACAAAACTGCTGCGCTCGACGCGCCTCGGTAGCGTTCCAATGCTGTTGAAGCACCGCCGCGGCTTCCCGCTCGCCTGCCTTGCCCTTTTGCCGTGAATGCCTGCCCATGCGGTCATCCTCTCACAGTTTTTCACGCGGGGTGGAAATACGCTTCGCCACCGTCATCGCGGTAGCGCATCCGGCCGCTGTACCACCACACGCCTTGCTTATCCGGGATGTAGATCGCCTCCGTGTAGACATCGCGCCCGATGTTCGATGGAAGTTCCTCGCAGCACACGCCCATGACCACAGGCACGCGGATTTCTAAATCCGTGCCATCGACCTGCACGCGGTCACCGTCACATGGGCCCCAGCGCAGTTGCACTTCCTCCATGCCCGGCATTATCCCGCTGCCACATTCGTGGCTCGTCATTTCATCACCTCGCGCAGCTTCGCGCGCAGGTGCATCGCGTGCGCCTTGCGGAATATCGCGGCAACCAGGCGCGCGAACTCTCGCACCTCGTCAGGGTCAGGTGGGCGGCGGGTTAGGCTTCGCGTGGCGGTTTGGATGTCATCGATGCCCAGCGCGATGGCCGCGGCCGATGGTTCGACCTGGCACACCCGCACGATCACGGCGAGAGCGGTGATGCGCTCGCGCTGGTGGCGGCGAAGGTGATCCCGGTAGGCGGCCATGCTCGCATCGTTCCCGTACCCGAACTCAAGGGACGCAAGCGCCATGATTACTTGCCACGGTTGGGCGCTTGTGGTTCCCATTTATGCATATTCCCTTCGATTCCGATAACTGATCCGATAGGGCTGGGTTGTTTTTTTCTTTTTTCTCTCTCCCTTTAGGGGAGAGAAAAAGGAAATAAAACAGCCCTGCTGCCCTAATTTCGCCATTTGAAATTGGGCCAAAAACCTAATTAGTATCGGACTTTCCCTCATCGTGTTACACGCTGTTACGCGTCTCCGTTTGAATTATTCACGGCGGCGGGGTGGGTTCGGCGCACCCAAACCACGCCCTTGGTTGATCCCTGCTTCTCAATCAACCCACTTCCCAGCGCCAGGGTGCGGAGGCTCTCGGCTCGGCCCTTGGTCAACTTCATGGCCTCGGCGGTGGCCCGCAGCTCTGCGCCGCTCATGGCCTCACGATCAAGCCACACCGTGGCACCGTTGGCCTGCTTCGTCTCAACCCTGAAACACTCCTCCACGAACCTTTGGGCGCTCCACCCGTCATCGTCTGCATCCTTCTTGCCTGGCTTCGCCAAGTCTTTGGGATCAAGGTGCGGGGCCATGTGGAACAGGGGATAGGCCCAGCGCAGCACGCGCGGTTCAATGGGCGCGAAGGAACGCACCGCCGCGTCCAACACCACATGCCCTTCCTCGCGGTGATGGCGCAGAATCAGATGGCTATCGGCAGCGCGGCTCATCGAACCAGCGCCCGCGCCAACATCGGTCACACCCTTACCGGCTTGATCGCCCTTGCTGGTGTGGTGGATCATCACGAACGCGCAATCCAGCGTGCGCGCCCACCGATCCACTTGGTTGTAGATGCGCGCCATGCTCCCGTTATCGTTCTCATCCGTGCGCGCCGGGAGGAATCGATAGAACGCGTCAAGGATCACCACCGTGTACTGCCCGGCGGCGCAATGGTCGAACAGGCGCGCGCCCAGCCCGTCAAAGTCCACAAGGTCACCGCGCAAGTTCAGGATGTCCAAGCGATCCGCCAGCGACTCAAACGGGATGCCCTGCGCGGCGCACAGTTTCGGGATGCGATCCGCGCTCGTTTCGGGGTGCAATTCGTTATCCACGATCAGCACGCGCCCCGCCTTCGGGATTTGAAAACCCATCCACGGCTCGCCCCTGGCAACGCACAGCGCCATTTGATTGACCATGAACGATTTGCCCATCTTGGGGCTACTGATCAGGTTCAGGGTTTCGCCCGTCCGTAGAAGCCCTTCGATGACCGGCCGCCGCAACTCGGGGCACCGCGCCACAAGGGCGCAGATGGGCACGGGCTGCAACCGCGCCGCCGGGGCGGCTGGTGGGGGCTCCACGGCCTGCACCGCCTCTGCGGGCCCGCTCACGGCCTTCCGCTCGGCTGCGAACGCGTTCGGTATCTGCCGCTGGTTCAGGTCGATCAACTCATCCGCGGTGAGCCCTAGCGTGGCCGCGCGCGCCATGATCCTCGGCCCGGCCTCGGCGATGCTCCACCCGCGCGCCTTCATGTCACAGGCAACCGTAAACACCGTGGTGCGCCTGCCCTGGCGCATGATGAACCCTTCCTCAAGGAAGCGCCTTGACAGGTCGGAGAGCGATCCGGCCGCCGGTGTGGCCGCTGGGGGCATCAACACCGTCCCCCCCTCCTGCGGGGCGGGGAACTCGTCTAGCGTCCATATGTGATCGGCTTCGCTCTCATGCACCACGCACAGCGGTTGCTCGGGGTACTTCCAGTTGTGGAACCCCGGCACCCGCATTACCCGCGGCGCATCGGTCACGCTGGAATCGGAACCCAGCCGGTGGGCCAATGCCTTTTGATAGCGCGTCCACTCGGCCATGTCCGTCATCGGCTCGGCCAAGCGCCACCACGCGTGGATACCGCCGCCCGTCTTCACCACCACCGTGGGTTCGGGGATGTTGGCTTCGCGCCACGCCAGGCGCGCTTGCTCAACCGTGGTGCCGCCATCGAAATCAGCGAACAGGCACCTTGCCAACGCCACATCGGTGGCCTTGCCGCCGCGCCCGCTCCGCGGGTTGGCCCCGAAATACACATGTTGGCCCTTCGCCACGGTCGCGGCCAGCTGCGCGATCACTCTCGACGCTTTCGCCTGCGGCACCCAATCGCGTAGCCCACCAGCGCCGCCGATGGTGCGGAATTCGATCAGGTCATTCGCTTCGAAGATCAGCCCCAGCAGTTGGTACGCGGATTCAATCGCGGCCGCGGCGGCATCGGTGGTGGTCACTTGGATTCCCGCCGCTCTAGGTATTGGTTCCGCTTCCTGAAATCCTCGCACCGCTCGCGCAGGTACTCGGCTCGCTCCTCCCACACCTTCGCTTGCTCGCGCAGCGTGGCAATGGCAGCCATCGCGCGCGAAATCAGCCCATGCGGCTTGGTGGACAGGCGTTGCAAATCGCGCAACAGCGCGTCATACGGTTCCATTCGATTCCCTTTGCATGGTGTGCATCGGGTTCAACGCGTCACGCGGTACCCAATGCTCGGGCTGGTTGTAATAGGTTTGCAGGAACTCATCTTGCCGCGCCTCGTGGCCCCACATCCACCCGGCAAGCCTCACCTGGCCGTAGCTCTTTGCGAGGCTCGTGATGGCCAGCACATAGCGCCTATCACCGTGATCGCGCGGCCGCACCACCAGTTGCCCATTCATCCAGCCGGTAGAACGCACTTCGATGTCCGGCTCAACATCTACCGCGCCCTTCACATACTGCACAGACGGTTCATAGCCGCGCACGCCAAACCATTTGGCTACCGCTAGCTCGCCAGCAGCGCCGCCAAACTCGTGTTGCTCGCGCTCGGTGAAAATGCGATCCATGATGCACGCATGGTTCAGCCCGTTCGCCGCACCAAATGCCATGCGCGCCTCGGCCACGCGCTCGCATAGTTCGATTTCCGCGTCTGTTAGTTCAACCGTAACCATCGGCATCCTTGCCGCGGATCGAATCCGCTACAGATGTTGAGAAGTGTCCACCGATTAGCCAGGGCGGCGAGGAACTCAACCGCCCCGGCCATTCCGGGGGTTCGTTAGAACGGAATCCCATCCGCGCCGGGCTGCACCGCCTTGCGCGATGGCTTGGCCGCTGCGGCCGTGCTGCGCTGCTGGGTGGGGCGGATGAAATCGCCAGCCTTGGCCTTTCCGTTCTGCGAGTGCCATACGCGCAGCAGGATTTCGCGGCCCTCTAGGTTCCCTTCCTCAAACCGCTTCGTGGCCGTGTCGATGTGCGGCAACATGCACGCGTCCAGCAGTTCGTTGAGTCGCAGGATGCGCGTAACCGCGACATCTTCAAACACGCGGTAACGCTGGCCGCCGGTTTCGATGTCGAACCACAGGGAAACCACCAGCCCGCGGGGGTTGTCGGTGGTCTTCATGTTCTCAAACGGGCTTTCACGCCCTTCGGCCTTGCTGATGGTCGCGGTGTAGGTGCCCTCGGGGCAAGGGCCGCCCGCGCCGCTGCTCTTGCGTGCCTTGTCCTCGCTGCTGCCGTGAATCAGATCAATCATTGCTCCGAACCTTTCTCCAGGCGCGCGGCCTGAACTTGAAGTGCCTTCAAAATCAACCCATCCACCTCGGATGGATCAGTTCCCAAATCAACCGTTTTCCTCGCAGCTGCTACCGCTTGTTTTGCAGTCCAGCGGATGCCCACCGCTTTAGCCTGATCTGCAATCGCTTCGGCGAGCGCCGCGATTCGATCCGGTGCGGCGCTCGCCGCCGGTGGTGACTGCTCCACCACCGGCGGCGGGCTGCTAGGAAGCGCAACCGTCGTGCGCTCCGCGGATTGGCTCACACGGGCATTCAGCGCGGCCAGCGCGCTATCTGCCTGCACCACGCTGGTGGCTTCGGCTAGTTCCTCATCGCCCTCGGTGGCACCGCTGAACCCGAAAGCGGCTTTCAGGCAATGCGCTTCGGCGCGGGTGCGAAGCATGTGCAGCGGCTGGGTGCGCCAGTTGGGGCTTGATCCCTTGAACTCCGAAAGCCAGCAGGTGAACTCAAACTCACCGCCTTCCGTGGTGGTCACCTTGAATGTGCAGGAATCCACAGCCCCGGCAGCATCGCGGTGGTAGATGCAAACGCCGGAGTGGTAGCGCCCCGATTCACGGGCGAGCCTGCGCCATCCGTCGATGGACACATACAGGCACAGGCGGCCGCCGAACGCCAGCGGGTACACCTCGCGCCGCAGCGGATCAAGGCCGTAGGTCTTCATCATGGCCGCCAGCGCCATTCGATCTACCTGGCTTGCGTTTCGGGGCATCACCTGTTCAATCACGCGCTCAATGTGCGCCGCGTTGGGAACGGTTGCTAGGTCACTCATAGGTACAGGCTCCCATCGCGGCAATCTTTCGCAAGCATTTCGCACTTACTTGCCATTTTTTGCATCATTTCAATCATGGAACTAACTTTGAGTGCCCGACTAATTCTCCACGATGGCTTATCAGCTGCACACGCCATCACATCAGTTAGTTGCAGTCTTGCCATGTCCAAATACTGTCGTGCGTCTTCAAATGTGCGTGCATCAAGTTGTCGGTTTCTCATCGTGCAAGCCCTTCCTCAAGCTGCCGCCGCGCCCAGTTGGCAAGCCCGATGCGCTCGATGCGATCCGGGTAGCCGGGCCATGTCTCGGTTTCGCGGCACACCTTGTAGTCCGCGATCAGCCGCCGCATGTCCGCTTCGAAGTAGTCCATGTCGGAATCGTCCATCGCGTACACGGCCACGCCGTGGGGCGCGGTGTTCTCCACGCACAGGAATGCAAAGCCACTCACATTGAGCCCAGCGATGCGCGCCACGCGTCGGTAGAACGCGGCCTGCAACCCATAGCCAAGGTTCCAAAGAGCAGCCTTGAACCCGGGGTAGGACGCGTCCCGGCAGGTCTTCAGGTCGATCACCCAGCCGGTGGCGGGGTCATATCCGTCAAGACGCGCCTTCAACTGCGTGCCTGTGTGCGGGTCTTCCGCAAACACGGAAAGTTCACGCTGGGTAGCCATCTCCAGCATGGCCCGACACGAATTGGAAGCGTGAACCGCGGCAACCATGCCCGCCACCGCCTCGCCCTGGCTCGCATCCAAAATCAGTTTGTGCCCGTTCAGGACTTCAAACGCGCGGAACTCGGCCTTGCCTGCGGTGGTGCGCTTGTCGCACTTCGGAGCTACCGCCACCTCTGCCGTGTACATGTCCGGGGTGAGAATCGCCGTATGCACAGCGGTGCCCATGTTCATCGCGTCGTTGCTCTCGCCATTCTCCATTTGGTAGCGAGCGTGGAGAGCGGACTTGGCAAGCATTGCCTTCATGAATGTTGAAGACAGGGCAGGCACCGCGTGGTAGTCCGCGGCTGGGATGTTGTGAAATACGCCTGGTGTAAATTGCACAGCCATTAGTTGCCCTCCATAAATCGGCTTTTGATCATGCCCCACACTTTCGACGGGCGGCCCCACGCGATATCCTCGCCGTGCATCTCGCGCGCATAATCCCCCTGCCCAGTAATCACCAGCGGCACGCGCTCGGCGGCGGGGCGCTTGCCCTCTAGGATTAGTTCGCACACGCGCAGGATTTGATTTGCGCGGTCGGGGAAACTCCACAGTTCGACGGATTCAAGTGCGCGACGAATATCCCCAGCGTGGGCGTTGGCTACCAATTCGATCACCGTAGCCTCTCGCGTATCGCCCAACGCCGCGAAGTGTTGGATAGCGATTCCAATATCTTCGTGCGCCTTGCCGCTAGTACTCAACCGTGCAACCTTTTCGTTTCGATTCATGCTGCAACCTCGGGCACCGCGACCCCCGCCCAACGATGCATCCGAAACGCAGCGCGTTCGTTCGTGGGCGGGGGCCGTAGTGCCTGAAATGGTGTATGCGCTGCGAGCCATCGGATGCGTAAACAATGTTGCACAACCGCGCGCGCTTGTCAAGCCCGCTATTCGCCGCTGTTTTTGCCAAAAATGCGCTTGGCCGTATCCACCACGCTGCTAGCCACGCCGGTGATGGCCTCGGCCACGGTGCCCAGGCTCGCGCCTGTGCCCTCTACGGGCTGCCACTTGCCCAACGGACATGTTGCCCCCGCGAGGGTCAACTTCACCGATAGCGCCGCGCGGCGGTTGGAACCGCACCCGCACTTGGTACACCAGCCGATGCCGCCGGGATCGGTAGCGCCCTCCACCACCTCGGCGCGGCCTTCGCACCCTCGGCAAATGGCCGCGCGCTCACCCTGCACTTGGACGCTGGCGGGGCCTTGGGTGGCGTGCCTGCGCTCCGCAGATAAATAGGCCGCGGCGCGGGATGCGAAGCCATAGTTGACCGTTTCACCGATAGCCATCGGCCGCTCGCCCTTGACCACGCGATGCGGGCATTGGCCGCACACGCCTGCGCTGGGGCGGCCGCCGTAGTGGTTGGCAGCGCAGCAGCCGCCGCCGCTCACGCCGCAGTCGCTCCAATGGTCGCAGTCGATCACGATACGGAGAACTCCGTCACATACGGGCTAAACCCGCCAGCCTCTAGCGTCCATGATGCTTCGCGCGGATCACATGCTCCAGCTATGGTTGGTTTTTCCCATTCAGCGGCAAATCCGCCTGGAACTGCACATGTGGCATAGGTGCGATAGTCACACGGGTCGCAAACGATTCCTTCCTGCGTGCAATCTTCGGAAGAACAAACGGTGCTTGAAGCAATCTCGATACCGCCCCTGAAACTGCATCTTGAGGATGTTTCAACGGTTGGATGTAACACAACCGTTGCGTACAAAGAAAAGTCATAGTCAACTGTGCAACACGGGCCAGCACCGTAGTTTTGGCACACAGAGTAGGAACTTGATCCGGAGTAAAACTCTACTGCGTTTGCTACAAAAACTGCACCATCTGTTCGGTATGCAGTTTCGCAAGGGCAAACATTTGCTACCACAGACCCGGATATGGGGTAAAGACCTGTGCTTGTCTCTACACCTTGTAAACAGTTTCCGGGATTGAGTGGATCAGGGCCACATGTATATGTGCTGCCTCCCGGCCCTGGTGTGATTAATGCACCAAAGCATGATGGTGCGCCGCCGATTGTGAACGAAACCAGCACGGCTGTTGGCGCGGTAATTGCAACGCAATGAGCGCATGTACACCCACCGCAGCAACATCCCGCCATCATCATCGACACGGTTCAGCCCTTCGCGCCGCGAATCCATCCCGCGATGGTGCCCAGCGGAACGATGTGCCCGGCGATGTAGCCGATGGCAAGGCAAGCGAACGCGGCCCAGGTCGAACCGATCAGGGATTCAGCGGTGGCAAGGTGGTACATGGCTTGGGTTCCTCGGTGCGCTTCCAAGCGGCTTCCCACACGGGATCGCTCGCGCGCTTTGCTGCAATGTATTCCCGGATCGTGGCGGGGTTGGAAGTTTCCATCACATCGCGGGCGAGGGCCGCATCGCGCAGGCTCGGCCGCGGAATCCACCCCAGCGCCACCCGGATGGCTGCGCCTATTCCCGTCTGCCACAGGATGGCCGCCACGGCCACGAGGGCGGCCGCTGCGGCCATCCATCCCAGCAGGGCCGCCCACCACGGGGTCTGATCCTCAACGCCCGGCAGCGCCTTGTGGATGGCTCCTGCGGCCGCTTCGATGCGCTGGGCTTCAACCACGATGGCAGCCGCATCGGCCACCACCTCGGTTTGGGTAGACACGCTCCCAATGTGCGTTGCCAGCCTGGCGATGGTTCCGGCACGCTCACCAGCCTCGGTAGCCGAAACCGCAATGGCCCGGCTAGGGCTGCACGCGGCGCAAGCGATCAGCAGCAGGAAGACCAAACAGCGGATCACCGGCGGCCCTCTAGCCGGTCAAGGCGCACCGAGATGCTGGTCAGGTTTTCACCGTGCTTGGAATCGTTCGCCGCGCCTAGCACCTGCGACTTGACCAAATCGCCCACGATGGCGCGAAGCTCCGTTAGGTCGCGGTCTTGGCGCTCCAAAATCGCATCCTTGCGGCCCATTGTCTGAAAGATTCCGCCCACGCCCACCACGAGCACCACCAGTTGAACCACGCTGATTACGGTTCCAAGCGTGGTGGGCTGCTGGTGGCGGGGGCCGATCGAGGGAACCGGGCTCACGCGCAGGCTCCATCGACTGCGTTCGGCATACTAAAGAAAAACAGGTTTTCGCCCGTCGCGCGCGCGGTGGCGTACATCATCACCACGGTGTTGTTGGCGATGGCCTTGAAGCTGAACCCGGCAGGGATGTTGGAAGTGGTGATGCCAGGGCCGAGCGTGGTGGTAGCGCCGATCATCTGCGGGCCTTCGCAGCCGTTGATGGCTTTTCCCTTGGTAGCGATCAGCGAAGACTTGCGGCGGTAGGTGTCGCTTGTGTTGTAGGTGCCCGTGGTGGACACGCTCACCTCTTCCCAATCGTATTCCCATGCAACTGGCTGCGATGCGGTGCCGCCAATCGTTGCGGTCTTACCGCTGATGGCCGTGCTACCCGTGATGCGCGCCATGAACACCACCACCGGCGGCGGCGGTGCCTTCGGCCCGCGCTGCCCTTCGCCGTTGATGCGGTTGATAGTGTCCGCAATGGTGCGCACTTGGTTCGGTGACCAAGGGCCAACATTGCCACGGGTAACGCCGTTGACAAACATCAGATGCCCGTAATACCGATGCCGCTAAAGGCGCTGGTGGTTGGGAACGGCTGCCGGAAGAACACGCATAGCGCGTTGCTCATCTCCCCATCCGGCACGGTGGTTGGCGCGCTGCCGCAGGAATCGGTTTTCTTGCCCTTGATCACCTGCCCATCGGGGCCGCGCTTGGCGATTTGCCGCAGGTGATAGCCGTTGTCATAAACGAATGAGTAAACGATCTCATAGGTTGCAGGGCCCACACGCGTGATGCTGCAACCCGTGAACAGCAGCGTGTCCGCCGGGAATGAGTAGGGGCCAATCGTAAAGCTGGCGCTGTTCCGGTTGTTGATGAACCCCACGGGCGGGCTGGGCCTGCCAGCAACCACATTGCGAACGGTCACCTTGGCAACATTGTTGAAATAGGTGATGGGCTCGCCGCCCGAATCAACCTTGGTGCCGCTGATGTCGGTATCGGCTGGCATGGATTTGTTCGCGGGTGCAGTTGCGCCAACCCGCCACACATCCACGCCCTCGCCGCTCAAGCTGTATTCGATGGCGGTGAAACCAACTTCCCGTTCGACCTTGTTATCCGTGGTGGTGGTGCCATTGTCCGCGGTCTGTGAATCGAACGCCACCGTGGCCTGCCACACATAGCCGCCATCATCAACCATTGCCAGCGAGAAGCTGGGTTGCGTCACGCGGCCCGAAAAGAATGAACCTTGATCGGTGATTGCGCCACCGCTGCCGCCGTATTCGGTTGGGAACAGTTTCGCAATTACGGTGGCGCTGCCAAGGATGTCGCTGGCTGTGAGCGCCTGCGCGGCCGCCTCGGTGATCACATATTGCGCGCTGCCACTCCACTTCCCGCGCTCAAAGTTGATGGTGGTTCCACCGGCGCGCTGGGCAATGTTGACGGTGATAGGCATTTACACGGCTCCCGTTGCTGCTGCGAGTTTCGCCAGGTGCGTGGCGCTGGCCTGCGTGGCCTTGGCGGTGGCCTCTGCGGGCTTGGCCAGTTTATCCAGCCCGCTCGTGGTGCCAGCCATTTTCACGCTGCCCACGGCGCTTTGGATGCTCTCGATGTTTGATACCGCAGCGGTCTTGGGTGCTGTTTCCGATGCGGCCTTCAGCTTTTGATTCATTTCCTTCGCCCGCTTCTGTTCATCTTCATCCAACCCAAGGCGATCAAGCTTCTTTTGGAACAACTGATCCTCGGTCATCGTGCGCTCGTCTAGCGCATCTTGCAAATCCTGCATGAAGTCCATCACCTTATCGTGATGTTTTTCAGCCTTGTTCCTCTGATCCTCTTCAAACTTCCTCTGCGCGTCTGCAATTTTCTTTCGATCCTCTTCCGCTTTCAGAAGATCATCGGCGTTCTTCTTCTCTTTTTCCTGCCTTGCGATGGCCGCATCTTGGGCCGATGTCATGGCTTCAAATGACGCGCGCAGCTTGTCGCGCGCTGCGACGATCTCCGGGCCCTTCGCGCCTTCCTTCGTCATCTGATCGTTCAATTGCTTTTCAAGTTCCGCCAGGCGCTGCGCTCGCTCCACGCGGGTGCGCTGTTCGTCGCTCACCGCGGCGGCTAGTTCGCGCTGCTTCTCCAAATCGGCAACCATCTTGGAACCCACGGCAAGCATCCGCTCATTTCGCGCGGCATCGTCGCGGCTGGCCTTTTGCCGCGCTTCCATGTCTCCGCTCTCGCTCTGCCCAAGCATCTTTCCGATGGTGCCCACCACCGGGATGCTTTCAAGGGTCTTGGCCAGCCCATCGCCGATGGCGTAAGCGATGTTCGCGCCGGTTGTGTTAAAGATCGGATTCTTCAGCGTGTCATCGATGCTCTTTAGCAGCGTGTCCGCAAGCTGGATTCCAAGAAACCCGCCGATGGCTTTCCCCATCGATCCGCTCCAAGACTTCATGCCCTTGGCAATGGCCTTCTCAATACCGCTCACCTTGTCCGTGGTAGCGGATTCCACCTTCTTCCAACCGGCGATGTACTGATCGGATTCAAGCGTGATGCGGGTTTTGAACGCTGCAACATTACCCATTGCGCTTTCCTCCAAACATGGCGCGCAACTGCTTCACCGCATCCAGCGGCGCGCCCTTGGGCTTTTCTTCGTAGGGCATGAAATCCGCCACCTTGAAAGGTGTGCCGCTGGTGCGGTGGCAGTTCGCTACGGTGCTGGCGATGATCGCGGAACGCAAATCGGCGCGCGTATCACCGAAAGGCTGGACTGCGTTGTAGGCGATCCATTCGGTAAGTTCGCGGCTCGACATGGTTTCCTCTAGTTCTGCGACCGTCTTCCCTAACGCTAGTGCCAGTTGGAACAGGAAGCGCCGAAGCGGTCGCTCACTCAATTTTTTTCGATGGCTTCCTTGTCCTTCGCACCCATGCCCGAAAGACGCGTGGCGATGTCGTACAACTCGTCAATGACGGATGCGGGCATGTCTCCGATGGCTTCGATGTCCGCTGCGCTGAACATTGGAGCATCACCGTCATACGCGCACATGGCCACCAAGCTGGCGCGGATGTTGGTAAGGGTTTTTCCCTTGACGCTCCAAATGCGCTGTTCCCACTCGTCGCGCTTGCCTGCGGTGAGCCCGCGCATGGTCACAACTCCCACTCCGGGCACCGTCACCTGCTCGGTGGGGACGGTGGCCCGGAGTGCGAGAAACTTGGATTTCAGGTCGCTCACGGTTTAGTCCACATCCGTGAAGGCAACGCTTCCGGAAATCTTGATGCTGATCGACGCGGTCACCGCCGAATCCATCGCACCCTTCACGCTGAAATCGGTCACAAACCCGATGAACGCGAAGGTTGCACCAGCATTTCCGGTGGTTCCGAAAGTGATGAGCCAGGACTTGAGCACCGGGCGGGTGGTGGCCGCGGTCACATCCAGTTGGCCCAGCACGGTCACCTGCTGCGCGTCATCGGGGTCGAGATTCACCTCCAGCGACACGGTGCCGCTATCGATCAGGCCCGCCGCGTAGGTGCGAAACTGGTTGCCCAGGTTCGAAACATCGATGGTGTTCAGCTTGAGGCCATCAAGGTTCAGCGAAAGGATTTCGCCAACCGCTGCGCTGGGCGCTGAATAAACGCCGCTGGCAATTGGGCCAACCTTGAGCGTGGTTCCGAAACTCGTGAATGCGGCCATGTGCGTTTCCTCTCTGTGTTACCCACCGGGGGTGGTGATGGTTGTGGGTGAAACCGATTGAGCGCGGTAGTAGGCATCAACCGAAACCACCGCGATGTGGATTCCCGTTTCCGTGCCTTCTGCGCCCACATCATAAGTTGATGTGATGCCGTTTTCACGGATTTCTTGAATGGTTGTGCTGCTTGCCGTACCGGCTGCGCCATGCATTGCGCGGCGCACGATCTCGCCCAGTTCGCGCGCGGCCTTCAGGCTGGTTGCGATGCATTCGATGTTCATGGCCATACGCCGCAGGCAATCGGTGCGGGGAAATGACGGGCTCACGGCCTCGTCAGTCTGCACCGTCAGCACGATGGCGGGAAGTGTTTCAATGTCCTGGCGATATGCGGAAGTGATCCGGGATTCCGGCACCAGCGTTGTAACCGCGGTGTTCTGAACCAAGCCCTGGCGGATGGCTGCGATGATGGTGCTACTCATTTCACCCCATTCCGCGCCGCGGCTTTGGCCGCTAGGCGCTCAAAGACTTCGGGCAACTTGCGGTTCAACTGGCTCTCGGCCGTGTACCGAAACCGCTTCAGGATCGAAAACGCACCGTTGAACCCGCGGTAGGAACGCTTCGAATGGCGGCCGGACTCCATAAGGAACATGCCGGGCCCCCAAGCCTTGAGGCGCAGCAGGTAGCCCACGCCGCGCTTCAGCTTGGCCACCTTGAAGCCCCACCCATCCTTGCCATCGCGCACGAGGGCTTGGATGGCAAGGTTTCGGGTAAAGCCCACGGGCAATCCCTGCTTCCGATTCTTGTTCCACCAGCGGTGTTGCAACGCGCGTTGCAGGCTCTCGCCATCGTGCTTGCCGGTGAGGGAATCAAAGTACTGGAGCAACGCCATTTGGGTTGGCTCGCCCATATCCTGCAACACCTTGAGGACGGTGTCATCCAGTTCGCGGCCGGTCATCGCAAGGATGGTTTTCCGGAACTCCGGCATCCCTTCCACGATCATCCTTTGGCGCGCGCTAGCCACTACTGCACGATCTCCGTAGCCATGCAATCAAGGAATTCGCGCCGCTCGCGCCAATCGGTAACGGTCACGATTTCCCACACCCGGCGAATCATCCCGCCCTCGGTCGATACGGTCTGCAACTGGCTGCGGTGGCTCACATTGGGATTCCACCGCAGGCGGATTCGATGCGTTACCACCTGGTCAAGTTGCTTGTGGTTCATGCGCTCGCTGGGAGTCGCGTCGCTGATTTCCGCAAACAGGATGGTTCCCGTGCCGGCTGCGTTTACCGTGCGGATGGGCTGCCCGTAGGTATCCAGCGCGGTAGTGGCCCCCAGCAGTTCCAGCGCCACGCGCATATTGCCGGGGTTCACCAGTAGCCCCCATCCTGATACTGCACAATCAACCGGCGAACGGTCATCGGGATTTCAACAGGTGCCGCAGCCATCGCCACGCTCGCGCGATTGTCGTACATGTGGCTGCATTGCAGAAGGCAGGCGTGCACCAGTGCGCGTGGGATGTTCGCGGCGGTGGAACCATAGCCCGCCGTGAAGTTCACCGACACATCAAGCGCACCCTCGCCCAGCGTGCTGGGCCACGATTGCGAACCCTTCAGGATCACGCGCCCAATGCCGTTGACGCTGAACGCGTTGTAGGCGCTCGCGGAAAGCGTTTGGGTGGCTCCGGCTGCGTCGGTGTAGGTGATGCTTGAAACCGCGATCCACGGGGAGCGGGGGAGCGTGATTTCGCCATCGGTTGGAAATGCTTCCAGCGAATAGGTGAACGAACGCGTGATGAGCGCGCGGCGGGTTTCGTTTTCGATCACCTGCGTGGCAGCCAGCACCATATCGCCCAAGGCTGTGTCATCTTGGGTATGGAAGATGCGCCCGAACACCTTGAAATCGGCCACGCTGATCGCCGTGGTAACTGCGCCGGTGTCGTTTAGGTTCGTTCTCACGCCCAAACCCTCATTGGTACGGATGGTGGTGAATCAAGGATGGGAAGCTCTGCGGCTTGTTCCGCGGTCAGTTCGCCGGCCACGCGCAAGTTCGCATGGAAGCGGGTATCGGTCTGCGGTTGCCCCGTGGCTGCATCGATCCAAGTAACAGGGCCAATCCAACCGATGTCGATCCGCTGCCCATCCAGGCTGTGGCACTCGCCATCGATTTGCTGAACCTCCACGCCGATGGCCGCAAAAGCCTCGCCCATCTGCATTTCGGTGTTGGATCGCAGGTAGTAATCTTTCATGCGGTAAGGCTCTGAAGGGTTGCGGTTGGCAGGACGCTTGGCCAATACTTGATGGCCCGAATCGATCCATTCAGTAGCACCGTGGCATCAGTAATCGTGCTTCCATTGGTGGAAGTTCCACCCAACACCAGGTATGTGGGAGCGGTCGAAAACGCAATGCTTGAGGATGTAGCAACGGTGCCACCGTTCAGGGTCAGATTGACGGTGCTTCCGCTGAATGAAAACGCACCCTTGGTGCGCGCTCCGCTGGTGATGCTGTTGGATGTGGTCACCACATTGGCAGCCCCGAAATCCGCAACCTTCAGGTTTCCAGCGGCAGCGGTTTGCTGAAGGTGCAGATGGCGGCCAGTTACATCGGAAGTGGAAAGCACGGTTCGCACCGTGCTGGTGATGCCACGCACGCCGCCGTACCAATCAGCGTAAAAGGTTCCGGTAGTGCCGCCGGTGAACCATGAGGAAAACCCGGTGCTTGCTGCGATGCATGTATCCGCCGTGCGCTGAAAGGTGCTTGTAGTCGTTGGGATGTACGAAGATGCGCCGCTTCCTAGTTCGGTTTGTACTCCGGTGATCCAAACCCCACTTGTTCCGTCTGCCGTGTATGAAGCACCGAATGCACTAGTTGTTGCACCACTTGATGGGTATCCGGCTATCGCAATTCCGATACTTGACGCTGGCATAACCATAGTTACCGAACACCGATACCAACCATTGGGATATGAAACGATGGTTGGATTTGTTGGGGTGACCGTTCCTGCAACTACCGTCGCAGTTCCAGAACCCGAAAGAACAAAGGTGCATCCACCTTGTCCACTGGTCAAATCCGACACTAGAACGCGATCATATTCGGCAGCCTTTGCCCAAAATGAAAGGGTGTAAGCAGCCGCAGTAAATGTGTAAAGTTGCCGCCAACCGTGAAAACCTGCGCCGGACGCAGCAATCAATTTCCACGCATTCGTGCCATTGAATGGGTCTGTTGGACTTCCTGATTTGCTCGGTGTGTTGAAGTTTGCTGTGTACCAATACGAAAACCCGCTGACTTGATTCAGTTCCTCGCTATAGCGCGTCAGGTTCGTAGCCGCACCTTCGATGAGTAGCCCGCGCGCAGTCAGCGTGGTTGGGTCATAGTCAAAGCGTGGGACATTCGTTCCAGCAGTTGCAACTAGCCCGCTGGAGTTGATATAGGTGCTAGTGGTGCTGCTACGCGTGAAGGTAAAGCGACTATCAAGCGTGTCACCCATCGCGGTGAAATCAAGCGACAGCGTGGAGCCATCGCCGCGCCGCAGCATGAACGGAACATAGGCGTTGCCCTTCATCGCTTGCCCTGGCCTTTCTGCTTTGGTGCCTCGCTAGGCGCAGCAGGAACCGCGTGGACGCGTTCCGCGATGCCTGCCACGCACCATTGCTGCGCGGTATCCGGATCGACCGTAGCCACCTCGCCCGGCCCCCAAACGCCCTTGGCGCTGGCAACCGCTTTGAGGATTTGGATTTGAACCATGCTCATGGTGAGGAAATCCGGCGAGGGCCTTTCGGCCCCCGCCGGTGTGGGTTGCTGTGTCAGTATCAGCTAGCCGAAGTAACGAGGCCCTTGAACGCCAGCGCGGGGAGCGAGAGCTGGCAATCCATACGCATGTTTGCGATGTAGCCCGTCTCATTCGTGTCCGCGTAACGCTCGCGCAGCACCTTCAGTTCGTAGTTGCCCGTGGTGCCGAAGTAGCAGTAGTCCCACGCGCCGATGATGCCGATCTTGGTAGCGGTGGTGCCGCTTGTCGGAAGCGCAGAAATGGCCGCGCTGGTGTACACCGGGATGCCAAGGATGCGATCCGGCTCGGGGGCTGAACCGCTGCCGCCCTTGGTGTAGCCGTTCTCCCAAAAGTAATTGGTGATGTTGCTAGCGCCGCCCACGCCGCCCAGCTTGCGAAGGTAGCCCAAGGTGGAATCGTTGACGATGATCGCGCAGCTTGGGTGCTGGCGGTACTGGCGCGGAAGGCTGTAAATCCAATCGATGATCTTCTCGGCCGTGAACGATGTGTACGAGGCGGTGGCGCTGGTGGTGAGGGCAGCATCATTCAGCAGCGAGGCAGGAGCGCCGGAAACATTGGAAGCGGCCAGCAGCGCAGTCTCTTCCGTCTGACTGAAAACACGCGCCATCTGCTCGGTGACGATGGACGAAATCGACATGTTGCCGCCGCGGGCATCGGCATCGGCCACCAGTTCGTTCGACACGCGCAGAAGGGCCGAAAGGCGCTTCGGGGTGAGCGTGATCTTGGAGAAGGTGGGCGCAGCCTCGGTGGGGGCGGTGGACTCACCAACCCAGTACGCGGCACCCGTGGCGTTTTCGAAAGCCACTTCGCGCGCGAACGAACCCAGCGAGAGCTTGCGCGCCAGGTTGCGGACGCTCGTCATCGTCTGAAGTTTGGCCACGAGCTGGTTGTCGAACTCGGTGGGAGGAATCACGCTGCCACCGCTGGCCTCGGTCAGCGCGCGAAGCTCCGCGGGTGCGGTGTGTTCGCCGTTGCGAAGGTAGTTGTGGAACGCGTCGCGGTACTCGTCGGTTTCGCGGCGCTCGCCAACCTTCGCGGCGCGCTCGGCGCGCTGGGCGCTGCGAACCTCGGGTGCGGCGGGGATGTCGCTGAACACGGCCTGCTGGCCGTTATCCATCGCCATCACCTCTTCGTTGCGCTCACGCTGCTTCCGCAGGCTGGAATACTGGGTCTTCAGGGCGGTGTACTTGGCCTCCATCTCGGGGGCCATTTCGCCGCCGTTGGTGTTTGCACCATCGACCATCGACATCATTTCCTGATAGAGCGCACCCATCTTCTCGATGAGGGCCTTGTATGAACTTGGGACTGGCATATTCGGTTTCCTTCCTAGATTCCCGCCGCGTGTCGCTCGGGCCAACGCGGCCCGCAGGGACATTCGCGGCGGTGTGCGAATGCCCAAAGATTGAAACGCGCACTAGGCGCGGTTGACATTCAGAACAGCAAACTTGTTGGTGATCGATCCATCGCAACGGATCGAAGCCACGAAAATGGTTTCGTTCGTATCGGCTGCCGCTTCGCTGTACCGCGCGACGCTGAACGCGCCGAACGAATGGGCCAGCAGGTACTGGGCAGGGTTGAAGAAATGCACCAGCGTGTCACCGGCGGCCGGGGTGGTGGCGCTCAAGCGGTGGTAGACGGTGGGCAAGCCCTCAACCGTGGTGCCGTTGACCATCGTTCCGCGGAAGCTGGGGAACAGCACCGGGAAGAAAGTTGGATCGAAAGATGCCACAAGGCGGCTGTTCACCACGGCCACGCTGTTGATCCACGATTCATACGGAAGCGGTGACAGGGCGCTATTGGTCGAACCCCACACCGCCGAAATCACATCCTTCATGGTGTTTGTGGTGGCCACGCCGGTGGATGCCGTGCGGCTGTAACCCTTCGCGCTGTTGAAACTGCCCTGGCACTCGCTCGTGCCGTTGCCAATCAGAATTTGGCGGCCCACCTCGCCGATCAGCCCATCGACCAGGGCGCGGCGCAGGAACTCTTCCACATCCTGCGCGCCCTTCGAATCGTTCAGCAGTTCGTTGGAAACCTTCACCCACGCGGTTACCTTCTTCTGCGCGAAGGTGTAGTAGGTGCCGCTGGTGCCGCTAGTGGTGCCCTGCACAGGCTTGGCGAAGGTTGGGGAAGACTGGGTACCCAATGCGGACTCGGCCACATTGGTGTTCACCGTCGCATCTTCAGCGTAAATCGGCAGCACGAACGCGGTGGGGGTTTCGATCTTTTGAACGCGCGACAGGATCGCGTCTTCGGCGATCTCCGTATCGATGTACTTCGACCAGGCGGTCGGGGCCAGCGCGGTGCCGCCGCTGCTGATCGTCAGCGCGCGCGCCTCCACATCGGTGAGCCCGCGCGCGCCGCGGCGCAGGAAGGTGCGGTAGATGTCGCTGTATTGATCGGAATCGCGCGCAATCTTGGTTTCGCCCATAGTTCAACCCTCAAAAAGCGAGGGGCGCATGGCGCACAGCCTCGCGGATTCGGTGAGAAATCGCGTGGTCAGTTGCGCCACGAGGGCGGAACGGAAACCGTTACAGGTGGCGGCGCATCACTAGGACGCGCGCGGCCGTATTCAGTTGCGCCCATTATCAGGGCGCGCAAGTGAATTGCAACCGATTACATCTCCGGTGGCAGGTAGTAACGCTTGCGCGCGGCGGGCTGCGCGTTGCGCGCCTCCACGCTGGTGGATGGGTTCGCAGGGAAGGTAACCGCGCTGATTTCCACCAAGTTTGCGTCGGTGATGACGCGCAGCGGCTTCCCATCGGGTGCCTTTTCGTACCGCTCGCCGCGCACATGGAACCCGAAAGAGCATTGGCTCACCACGCCGGAACGGATCAGGGAAACCGCATCGCGGCTCACGGCCGTATCGGGCAAAGTGGCCTCAAAGCCAAGCCCGGTTTCATCGGTGAAGATTCGCAGGTTCCCAGCGCGCACGCGGGCCATCGGCTTGCTGGTGTCGTGGTTCCACAGTAGCGCCACATCCTCGGGGGACTCTAGCGCCGCATCAAATGCGGATCGGTCGATGCGTTCCCATGAATCCGGTGGCATGGTGTACGGCTCCCATGTCACCGCATAACCACGAATCTTCAAATCATTCGACGGTGCGACGGTTCCGCTCGCGCGTGTTTCGGTCATTGCTTTCCCTCCAGTAGTGGCGTTTGCATGATTTCATGCTCGAGCATTTCCAGCAGTTCGGTGGTGGCCACGCTCGGAAGCGGCTTCCACCCATCGACCGTATCGGACAGCGCCGCGATTTTCCCGACAGCGCCGCGCAGGTGGCGCGCGTGGCGCAGCAACGCCGCGTTCAGCACATCGGATGCCTTGCCCTCATCGCCCATGATGCGGCCAAGCCCGGTGATGGTGTCGCGCAGGTCACCCGCGATGCAATCGATGGGCGGTGCCCAGCGGTCAAGCTTCGCCTGGGTGCGCGTCTTCAACAGGTATTCGGAAACCCTGTTCAGGTGGCGGCCATACGCGTTTTCGATTGCGGGGCGAACCGCATCCACCGCGGCGCGGATGGCGATCAACTTTTTCGCATTGTCTCCGGCCTCGTCTTCGGCTGGATCAACATCCACGCTCGCCGGCACTTCATCGGGTGCTAGGTCAACGCTCGCGGGCACTTCCTCGGCCGGTGCGGACACAGGCTCGGCCGGGGGCACGCCACCGGCGGCGGGCTCCGGCGCGGCCGTGTTGAGTGGCAAGCGGATGGACTCGCCGCCTGCAACCGCTGGCAAACCTTCACGCGCGCGGCATTCGTTCGGGCTCATCAGCCCGGACATGATCGCCGTGTTGTAGGCGCTGAACCTCACCGCCATCTCTGCGCGCAGCATCGAATCAAATGAAATCCGTGTGCAGTATGGCGCACCGCGCACGATCAGTTTGCGGCTGGCCTCTTGCTCAAGGCGCGTGGCCCAGCTTGAAAGCGTGTGCTTCACTAGGTGGGCATCACCGCTCTCGGCGCTTGCGTAACTCTGCGCCTCGGTTGAACCGATGCGCGCCGCGGGAACGCCAAACGCCGCCGCAATCTGCTGGCGGCAGAACTCGCGGATGGCTACCAAATCGGCATCCTTCATTGTGGATGCCATCGGTTCGTACTTCATCCCATCTTCCAGCACCGCCACGCGGCCCGCGTTGCGCGCGTTGTGGGCCTTCTGCCAGGCTTCGCGCAACCGCTGCGATGCCTCGGGGGACAGTTTGCCGGGCAGGGATAGCGTGCCCGAAGGCACGGCATTGTTCGCCCAGTACTTGGTAACGAACTCCTGCACAATCAGTTCCAGCCCGATGGTTTCGCGCATCAGGTGGATCGGAGCGATGCCCAGCAGACCCTCAAATGACGCGCCGCACAGGTGAAACACATCGTAGGGGCGGAAGCGTCGTGCCTTTTTCTCTGCATCCTTGCCGGTGTAGTTGCCGTTGTAAACCTGAATGTAGGGCTGGTTCGCCCCATCGCGCATCATCTGCACCATGTCCGGTCGCAGCAGTTCAAGCGCAACAGGCATCCCGGCTGCATCGCGCTGGATGTACGCGTAGCCGTTGCCGGTCAGCAGGGCATTGGTCAGCAGGGTTTCGCGGAACACCAGCGCGCTGGTGTCTTCGTTCGGCTCGACATTCAACAGCGATACCAACGGGTGGTTGGTTTCGACCACCTTCCCATCCGGCGTTTCGCGCAGCACTTGCCATTCCAGCTTGGCGATGCTCGACGCGATCAGGCGAACGCACGCGTACACGCTCGGCGATTCCATCGCGGTGAGCGGGTTGATGTTTGACCCGGTGAACGAATAAGACGAAACATAGGACTGCACCGCACCCGACACGGGTTGCCCAATGGGGGTGTTGTCCTCGTACTCGCTGCGCGGCGGCTGCGGCCCCAAGTACCTGCGGAGCATGTCGATTAGAGCCATTCGATTCCCTTGGTTTCGTAGACGCTCGGCCCCATGTGTTCCTCACCCTGAAACATCCAACCCGCTAGCGCGCTGATAAGCGCCGCCACCGGATCGATTCTTTCGGTGGATGCTGCTTTGCTCGGTTTGATGTTCCCGGCTGCATCTGTTCCCTGATCAATGACGGTGTTACTTACAGCCCAATTTAGCAGCGGGTTATCCGGATGGCGCAGTTTTTTGGATAGCACCAAGGCTTCCAGTTTCTTCGACGGTTCCGAAAGTGACCGGAAGCCTTGACGCACTTCGATCATCGGCACGCCTTCGCGCAGCAGCCCGGTTGCTAGTTGCGTTGCGCCCCACGGATCGAATGCAACGCGCTTCACATCAAACCGCTTGCAAAGTTGCCTGATGAACTCGGCTACATGGTCATAGTCCACCACCGCGCCTGGCGTGGGCCGCAACCACCCTTGATCGGCCCACACTTGATACGGCGCGCGATCCAACCGGCTGCGGCGCTTGATGCCTTCTTCCGGGCACCATGAGTAGGACAGCACATCCATGAACCCATCATCCGAAGGGAACACCAGCGAAAGGCTCGTGAGGTCTGTGGTGGTGGACAGGTCAAGCCCGGCCCAGCACTCGCGCCCGGCTAACGCTTCCTCGGTGATTCCCTTCGCCGCGCACGCGGCCCAAGTCTCAAACCCGATCCACGCGCGCTTGCTCTCCACCCATTGATTCAGGTACAGGGTGCGAAAGGTGTTTTGGTACGCGGGCAACTCTTTCGCCTTCGCGCACTCGCTCGCTAGGAACTCTTCGCTGATCGTCACGCCCAGGCTGGGGTTGGCTTGCTTCCACACCTTGGGGCTTGTCCAATCCGCGTCCACCGGCGCGCCGAACAGCACGGGCAAAAACTTCGAATCCTGCACTAGCCCATCACGCACCTTCTCCGCGTATTGGTGCAACTCAAAGCACAGGCTATTCCGATCTGAACCCGCGGTGGTGATAGATAGGTTCAGCGGTTGGCTGCGCGCACCTTGGCCGCTCACCATCGCGTCATACAGGTCACGCCCGTTTGCGTCGTAGGTGTGCAACTCATCGAACACGATGCATGACGGATTCTTGCCGTGCTTGGTTCCTGAATCGCTCGACAGAATCTCAAGCTTGCTATTCCCGTAGGTGATCGTGTTTCGGAACACATCCACCAAGCCCGCTAGCGTCGCGTTCGCCTGAATCATCTGCCGCGCGCTATCGCCACACACCGCAGCTTGATCGCGGCTCGAGGCACAGCAGTAAACTTCGGCGCCCGGTTCGGAATCACACAGCAGCATCCACAGACACACCGCACTCATCAGCGTGGTCTTTCCGTTCTTGCGTGGTATCTCCGAATAACAGGTGGTGAACCTGCGCCGCCCATCGGCGCGCTTCCAACACAACAGGGTGGCTAGGAAGTCTTCCTGCCAGGGCAACAGGGCAAACGGTTGGCCAGCGAAAGTGCCTTTTTGATGCGTCAACGCGCCGAAGAATGCGCGCAAGCGTTCCCACTCACGATCATCGAACCAATCGCCCTTGCTCGCAGTCTTCGCCGCGCTGAAGCCCGCGATGGTCGCGGCTTTAGGCGGTCTTCGCTTTGAGGATGCTTTCGATGGCGCTCTCGGCATTGCCCTTTTTCTTTGAGGATTGCAGGCCCACGCGGCTAGCGGGGGACAAACCGAACTCGCGGCACAAGCGCGCAACCTCGGCGCGCGCATTGTCACGCACCTTCAGCGCCGGATTGAGGATTTTCCCTTGTGGGGTCACGATGGTCATGCCCTCGGACTCAATCAGCGCCTGCGCTTTCTCCCATTCCGCAGCGGCTAACGCGTAGTGGTTGTGGCTTACATAGTCCTCGGATGCATAGAGCCCAAGCCCGCGAAGGTCATCCACCAGCCGGTCGAAGTAGCGGCGCGCGATTTCGCACGCCATCACCTGGCTAAACAGCGTGGGGGCTCCATCGGTGTTGCCATCCGGCTCGGTTACCCGCTGGGCCAGCAGCTCGGAACCGCGCAACTTGAGTGTGGGGGTAGGGGTTCGCCTAGGGGGCATTGCGATTTTGGCCGTATCTGATACCGTTTCCGCGGTTCGGATCGATCCTGAAGCATCCTAGGGCCGTTTATAGGGCCATTCTTGGGATTCTTGGCCGCGTGCAACGCGG
>JAUKPQ010059311.1:0-18666 GCA_032273045.1 Chloridella minuta | reverse complement strand
TAACAAACTCAATTACCTGTGCACGTTGCGTAAGCAATGTGAGTGTGTACGATTGACCTGATAGCTGGCGTGCCTGCTCAATGTATGCAGCCATGTATGCCTGGTACACGTCTGCAATATCCATCAACCCCAACCCCATGCCTACTGCACGCAATAAGCAGGTGTCTGTAATAGTCCATTCCGTGTTCATTACGTGGCCCGCGCCACCTAATGTTTGCACCTTGGTTCGTTGCGACGTCATGCCAACAGGTGAAATAATTCGCGTTGGCATATCGCTAATTTCTTCACTGTCTTTTAGTGTGGCACCTGATCGCACCAGCACTGTGGTACCTGATAGCTGTACATTGAGTGCTGCAATAGCAGTGATGATTGCCGCAATATTACTGGCCATTAGCTACGCTTCCTGTAGGGTTCAAGTGTCTGCTGCACGTCTGTGGGTATGCGTGGTGCCTGTAGGATTACGCCATCTGATGAGAGAATAGCGCGATCACTATCAGGTGTGCCTTCGCGTGCACGGTAAATGAAACTGCCTAGACGTAAACACGCTGCCACAATATCAGATGGTGGCGTGATTGAGTAGGCAAACCTTCCTACAACCTGAATAGCCACATCAGGAGTGCCTGTATAGGTCCAAATGTAGCTAGTGTTCATTTGTATCTTGATTGCGTATGCTGGCGTGTAATTTGCTGGCAATAGTACTACCACGTTTGTTGGTATCGCTTGACCATTGCCATTTAAAATACTCGTTAGCTGGCACAAATCAAAATCCAATTGCAGTGTGTTATTGAATGCATCAATGTTGCCACCATACCGAAAATCAAGTGCATTGTAATACCGTGTGGTATCTGCAGGGCATTCAAAAATACGGTTTGTGTATGTTTCAATCATTGACTGTGCACGCGTGGCAGCATATCCAATTTGGGTATCATCACTGGTGCTGGTGGCACCAATGTATGATCGTAATTCTGCTGCAGTTATATATGCCATAGTGGTTTATTCCTTTGGCAGACGTCGCACACGTTTCACTGGTGCCTGCTCTGGTGCCTGCTCTTGTACATCGATGGCTGGCATATCGTCTGGTACTAACGTGGCACGGTTGGTGGCAATCAGCCTGGTGCCTTCACTGGTGGTGACGTCGATAACATCACCACCAGCATGTACTACCATTCGAGTGCCAACCGTTCGTGCAAGGCTGTTATGAAGCTTTACACGCATTAGGGTTACTCCTATGAAGCAGGATTGCTACCCAACACGAATGCGTCAGCCTGCGTAACGTCACCACCCCAACGTGCAGTACAGAAAATTGCAGTTTGGTAATTGGCTTGGTACAGGTATGGATTGCGGCTGATTTCCAGATTCAAGTTTTCTACATATGCATAGTAATTGAAATTACCAAACAAAATGCTCTTGGCACTGGCGGCCATGGCTGCAATCTTATCTGAAATAGCAACGGGTTTGCCATACAGATTATCAATGCCGCCTTGTGGCGTAGCTTGGAATGAAAAGAAGTTACCAGTGAGTGCACGAATAGCACCCAACGTGGTATTTCGCATTACCCAACCAACACTGGCACTATCATCTGCATACCAAGATGGCAATTTGTGCACCATGTTGATAATATCCGCTGCATCAACACCCGTGGTACTAGCCAACGTTTCAGTGTTTACCGTGGCACGTGGAATGATGCCGTATGGTTGGCTTGACCCCGTACCAACCAACATAAAGTTATTCAGGTGGCGTGCATACGCGCGGCCTACTTCGCGTGCAACAAATCCGTCAAGATCCATAGCCTGGTCACGTAACAATTGATTTGAAATCAACATACCCAGTGATGCAGTGTACAAGGTGATGGCCACACCCGAAAAAGTAGGTTCGTCTTGATTGTACGCACCAGATTCAGCCACGAATGCAAAATCTGATTTCTCATTTTGTGCAGCAATGTTGAAAATATCACTTTGCGTGGTGTAGCGTTGCATTGGCAGCTTGGCACCAATCCACGTTTCATCACGCTTATCAATGATTTGCTGTGCATAGGTTTCAGGTACTAAGAAACCACCGTTTGCATTAGTGCCTTCGACCAGCACGGCCTTCGCTGCAATTTCATCGCCAGTACGCATCCAGTGTTTAAGGGCCTGCATTTGGTCATTGCTGTTACCCATGGTGGTTAACTTCTTGGCAGCAGGTGCATTGCCTGCGATAACGCCACCGCGTACAGGTTCGCCTGCCATTTCTTCGATGGCGGCCTTGACTGCATCTTTAATCAATTGGTCTGACATGGTAGGTAATTCCTTTGTTGTAATAACGTGTATATTGCTACTGACAATTGCAGGGCCGCTGTCGCCAGCCTGTGGCACTGCCTTCATATCAGAAATAGCCATGGTTCGTGGTTCTGCTGGTGTAGGAGTTAAACTAATTTCTCCAACAATCCAGCGTTTGAGTTCGCCACCATCACGGACCACCAAATGTGATAGTGCACCTGTAGATAATCCTAGCACACCACGTTTTACCAGTGCCATCACCTGCTGTGCATATTTGTGGCGTTTGTCAATTTCAATATCAACATCAATGCCTTCATCATCAGGCTGCCACACCTTGACGGTACCAATTTGTGACTGCAAATCTGATAGGCCGTGGTCATAATATACAGGCATGCCAACGAATGACCGCGTATCGCCAAAATCTGTTGATTTGGTGAATCTATCACCCGTCAAATCTTTGCCACCAAACACCACGCCACGGCCGCGTACCACGTAATCTGCTACCTGCTTCACTGCATGCTTCATTGCATAATTCCTAACAGCTTACGTGCAAAATCTTGCACTGATTTGGTCATTTCATCACGCCATTCTTTTGGCAACGCTGCAACAAAATCAGGGCCTTTGCGTTTGGTGAGTGCAATTAGTTTTGCTTTGAATTCCTCAAATGTAGATTCGCCTTCGTATCGGCCCCAGCTCGACACGGCCGCCGAAACATCATCTGGTGTGATGATTGGGAAGTTTCGGGTATCAGGTAGTACAAAATCACCTGCTGGCATATCTTCGCGTTGTTTTGGTGTAGCGTTGCGATCAGCAGCAGCACGCACTGCCATCACGTCGCCTTCCATAGGTTCTGCATACTCCGAAGCATCTATTACCATTGGCTCTACCACTTCCACCACGGTGATTACGTCTGATTCTGGCATTGCTTCCATAATCTCTGATTGTGGAATTACCCAAAACTTACACACGGCCATTGGATCAATAATCGCATCAACAATGGCACACTGATAATCAGGCTGATAAAAATAGCAGTGCTGGCAACAGATGCCTTTGGCCATAAATACATTTTGTTCTGCAGGTATATAGTGTGCACCATTGGCACCAGCTGATGTATCAAACTTGCCTGCTTCGTGTGTCACTTCTACCAGTGCAGAAACAATCATACGCTGGCGTGTGTTGAATTCATCACCCATTTCGTATGATTTGATTTCACTATCATCTTCTATGCCATCATCACCCAATTGTTCCATATACCCTGCAATGGATTTTGATGCCTTGCGTGCCATGCGTATGATTTCCATATCCGCTGCACTGTGTCTGCTGCCTGCTTTTACTTCCATCTGTTCATTCTCCTTCAAAATAGATTGCACCCAATCCCTGCCAGCATCACCACCCCAACCATGCCATGCCTGCCAGCCACGGCCTTGATCGGCCCACGTGCTGCCTTGTTTGTCTACTTCGTGGCGTGCGAAATACGATGCCATGCGCTGTATGGTTTCAAGTGATACAGGTTCCCTATTCGCCAATTGCCTTGCACGTGCAAGGCCTATCAACGTCATGCCACGTGCACTTGCAGGTTTGGATTCGCGTACATCGAGGGCCATCTGTGCATTGCGTGCCACGTCTGCTGGTGGTCTGTACGTATCTGCCATGTGCAATCCTTTGCTAGTGTAGCACTATGAAAATGCATCTTTTACGGCCTGATCTACTACTGATTTAATCTTGCCGCTATCTTCCATACGCTTGGCTATTTCGTCAGTGGTTAACCAACGGCCCTGATGGATTGGTGCCTGCTTATTGCCAACCACATACTGTGCATAGCTGGCAGTGCTTACTACTTGCGACTCTGCAATGGTGCCACGTAGTACCAGGTATGATCGATTCAGTTTCTGTGATTTGCCTGCACCACGGCCGCGTACATACGGTATTTGGATTGTGCCTTTTCTATACCCTGCCATAACAAATTTGCGCTGCTTATCGCTGACGAATCCACCACTGGCACCACGTGCTGGCGGTGGTGGATCGTTGCTGATTAATTCAGTCACTGCAAGGCCTGCCACTACTGGCAATACATCCTGCTGTAACTGCCTGACCTTCTCGATTAGGTTTAGTGATGCGTTTTGCACTTCAATGCTAAATGCCATCTAACATGCCTTCTGGTATTGAATCAGGTTCGTATGCAGTCACTACGTATTGATTTAATTCAGCATCATCAATGATTTGCTGAAATGAATCACTGCCAATGCGTGCAAATAATCTATGCAGTACATTTAAATAACTTGCCAGATCTTTACTGCCAACAAACTTGCCAGATGCATCATTCCATTCTGCCACTGCATCGCCTTGCGTTATGACCATAATCATTTGCCGCCATCCTTTATGATTTGCGTAAATAGTTCCAACAATCCATTATCACGATTTGATGGTTTTAATGCAATACTATCAATGGCAGTAGTAAGCACTTCGCACCACTTGCCACTTGTTGCTTGTATTCTTGCATCATAAATTCTAAATGTGTATGGACTATCAGTAGAATCTAAATAGGTACTGCCACTATTACCAAACCCTTGTGAAGATAGCGTTACCTTTTTGTCTCCTTTGGTGCGTGCATCGCCAAAATCATCAGTGGCCCTAATGCCAAATCGTTGTGTATCTTGCAGGCCGTGCATAGATTCATGTACGATTGTTGATGCAGCACTATCAGGATTGGCATTAATTACATTGTCATATCTTTTGTTTTTTATGTATGCAATGCCAAATGATGCACCTACAGTATCACGTGATCCAGATGCATTGTAATTAATCACAACAGGGCCGCCATTGTCTGGTGCAATGCCAAATGATAATTTAATTAATTCTTCTGCACGTTGCTGTTGTGCTGTGGTCATCCCCTTGCCAATGAAATTTACTTGCACCTGCTGTGGTGTTGGATGTTGTAAATCTCCTAATACCTGTTTGTATACAGACTCCTCGCGTTTGCGTACACTATCACGCAATGCAAGTAAACGTGTTATTTCAGATTTGTATTTTGCATCTGCTGCAGCATATTCAGGTGATGCAAACCCATACTGCATTGATGCGTCAATACGCGTTCTGTTTAATTGCGTGCCAGTGCCATTTACCTTGTAAAAATCATCTACTTCACGTGCGTCAGTGGCCAAATCTGCTGGCACTGCCTGTTTAATATAATCTGCAATATCAGCAGCACTCCGCTGCAATAATGGCACTGGTGGTGGCGTGGCGTTTGGATCTTCTACCACTTCGATGGTGCCAGCTTCAGGCTGTACAATGGCTGATTCCACCAACACCAACCCAATAGCACAACGACAATTCACGTGTGCTGGTGGTCCTGCAGTCACTTCTACTGGCCATTCATTCTGTAACAGTCTATCTAATGGCAGGCACACATCACAGGTAGTGCTATCATTTTCTGCAATCCAGATCATGGTGGTATTGATGCCAGCCTGCAGTGCCTGATTCTGAATAGCAAACGTTTGCTGTGCTGCAGCTCGTGTGGGTTCAGTGAATGCAATGCGCTGTGCACGCAAATCACCAAACATGGCTAATTGATTGCGAATATCATCAACGGTAATGCCAACCGTGGTTTGTGCGTTGGTGATAACTTTGCTGATGTAATCGCGTTCTGTGTCTGACAAATCCTTTAGGAATGGCTGCCAGTAACTATCGATGTAGGTATTGGCGTGATTGGCAATACCTTGTTTTATGACGTCATCTCCTACTACATCAGCCATGCCAGGTATGGTGCGTATGCGTTGTGCACCTGCATCTAATACCAGCTGTGCCACATTGTCTGTTAGCACGTTGCGTAAATCAGTGTCAATGGCCGTGTAGTCACCACGCGCAATTGCTTCTGCATTCTTATCGCTACGTGTGGCCAGCTTACTTGCAATAGCGTTGTACACCTTGCGTTCAGCTGGTGTGAGATCGGCCAATGTGAGTGCCTTTATAAAGTGAAATACGTGACCTATATCACTCTTTTTTTTTACGCTTTTCAGTTCTGCATAAATGTAATCAGTCATGTAGCGTGGCAGTGTGTCAGAATCAAACGTTACTGCTGCAGTACCTTTGGTCTTGAATCGTTTTAGTGCCTTGCGTTCGTATGCTTCCAAGTCTGCAAGTCTGCTGGCCTGCACTGCCTTTACATCATTGAGTGATGCATCAATAACTTCTGTACCTGTATCAATATTCACTCCTGTTACATCAGGACCAGTGATTGTTGGTGGCATACCCACTGCTTCATCGATGTTGTCATAGCCTAGGATTTTCATTGCACTACTAAGTGGCACGCCAGCCTGCACTAATTGCAACAGGCTGCCTGCTCGTTGCGCTTCATCAGTCTGAAATACATCTAATACTTCTGGTGTGAAATGCATCTTGTATTTGAGTGGCGCAAATACCTGCTGATTTAGTACACGTTGATAAAATGACAAACGCGGCACAATGGTTTCACGCCAAAATGATTGGCGATCACTATCAGCTGTGGCATAGTTTGCAGCACTTGCTTCTAGCATGGTCCGTGGCACGCCAAACGTGGTAGTAATGTTGGTGGTCACGCGTTCTTGCAGTGGTACAAGTTCCATATCTTTCAATGGAAACGTAAGAATTTGTGTTTTGACTTCACCCCTAAAAAAGAATGTTTTGAATGCGTTCGATACACCTTCTACACGTGATCGCCAATCAGATTTAAGACGTTCATATTCTGGTGGCGTGATGGATTTGTCTAGGCTCATGATAACTGCAGGCTGTGAACCATGTTCAAAAAATGCACTGGTAAACCGTTCCAAGTAATACGCCAGCTGTGCAGATTGCAATGCCACACCTGCTGGTGCCACTCCTGCATATACATCATCTCTAATAGATGGTTCGCGCCAGTACACGATTTGGTCAATGGTCCACGGCCCGTATATCTTGCCATTGATGTTTTGGCTAAATCGCATGCCAGACAATACACTATCTGATGTTTGGTATTCAGGTTTGTATTCAACGGTAACGCTTTTAGGGTTCAGGAATTGAAACCCGTACAGTATACGGCCGCGATATAAACGCAACCAATAGGCATTGCCAGTCAACAGCAGTGCACGTTCTGTTTCTTGGATCAGCATATCCATTGGCGTAACGAATGGATAATCTACAGTAACGTCATTGCGTTCTAATACGAATGGTACGGTTCCAAGTGCATCACTACGCAAGTTAATTGCGCGGTATAGCATAGGCACCTTTTCGTATGCATCGATGGTGCCGTATAATTCGCCAGCCTTCTTGGCAACGTTGTACCAACCTGGTATGGCCTCGATCGCCTTGTATGACGTCATTGCATTACACCTTTACTTACCAATTACATAAAATCATACATTACGCTACCATCACCTAACATGGCATTAGCACCACTCACTGCATCAACCATATCATCATGGCTGCCATACGGGAATGCTACAGACTCATCAATGAACTGCTGGCACCATTCGCCACGTACCACGCGAATCATATTCTGTTCAGCTCGCGCGGCCCAAGGCATAGCGCGGTGCATCTTATCTTTGCTAACGTGATAGCCAACCAACGTAACGTGTGCCAGCTCTTGCATGCGTCGCAATTCTTGCAGGCCTGCCAAACCATGCAATGCTTCTTCAACACCTTGCGTGGTATCGTCTGCTTCTGATCGCATTACATCTATCATAATCTTGCGTACATCTGGCCATTCAGCCTTGATGCGTATGCCATCTGCAATGTACATGATGCCATCATCTGCCATAGCCACACGCACACTTGCGGTATAGTCTGCACTGTCACGCACACTGGTGGCTAAATCCCAATACCGATACCACTGCAAGTTTGGTGGTGGTGCATCTACGATGGTAAACCACTGGCGTTTGAACAATGCGCCAGACAAATCAACAAACTGGCCGTTTGCTTCCTGTTCAAATTGTTCACTCGTATAACTTGTGCGTAACGTGTGGATAAACGTATCAGGCAAAAATACATTGTCAGTGGTTTTGCTGTGAATCACTGCATAATCAGGATTACTGCTGCCATGCCACAAATCATAAATCCAATTACGGCCGCGTGGCGTGGTAGTGATCCATGCCTTGCCTGGCATTTCTCGCAATGTGGCAATAGCAATCTGCCACGCATCGATGTGCATCATGGCCGCTTCATCAAACCATATCCAGCCAAGATTGGCACCACGCAATCTATCAGGATTATCTGCACTGCGTAACAATATTGTTCTATTGCCATGCAACACAATGGTGCCTGTAGATATGTTGTGCGTTTTAAGTATGCCAGCAGGCCGTGCAATATCTAATAACATCTTGCGTGGCCCATCACGTAGCATTGGGTATGTTGGGGCCACGATCATGCCAGTACTATTTGGTGGCATTCGCAACACTTCGATGACGCCAGCTCTGGTCTTGCCACTGCCACGGCCCCCAATGAAGGCGCGAAATCGTGCTGTGCTATTCCAAAACATCTCCTGTGGTTTCGTACACTCGCTGTGGCGTAACGTCCTGTATTGTATCTGCGTTGTTGGTGATTGCTGGTACACGTGGCGTGCCAATCTCTACTACATAATCATGTGTGATGGTTTGCTGTATCTCTTGACGCTGCCTGTATTCAGCTGGCATGTGTCGATTCGCCATGGCCATTAGCAACATATCACTGCCAGCAAATCCACGTCGTTTTATTTCACGTTCGATGCTGGCACAAAATCTTGCATACGCTTCATCACATTGCGTACTAAATGCAGGATCATCACGCATGTGGTTATATACCGTTGACCGTGATACATTCGCTACATCAGATGCATACTGCACATTGCCTTCCTGTGCATATGCGTTTAAATATCTATCTTGCCATTTGTCGTTACGTTTGCGCCCTTTTTTATTGATGTGCAAATCGTTCATATATACCTACTCTACATACTCACTTCTTTGGTTGTCATAATGCGTAATATAACATTAATAGTAGTATTAATAATAATTATGATAGGTGCATATTCATGCATTGCGGGTTCGTCTAATAATGCCAAACACACGCTGGCCACCAACAGCAGTGCGTTTACCCAAATTGTTTTAGATTCATACCATGGTTTCATAGTGTTACTCCTACTTCATATAATTCAGGATAAATACCAGCACTGCATACAGTGCACTGATCGCCATCATAACGCCCTTCCATTTGGTCTGTTCTTGCTCTAATTGGGTAATGCGTGTTTCGAGTGACTGAAATTTTGCATTACCTTCATCAAGACGTTTGGCAATATACGTTAGATGCGTATTAATTTCTGCTAACTGTGATTCTACAGTGCTCATGCATTCGTATCCTGTACAAATCGTGCACGCAAATCAGCACGCACTACATTCATATCTATCATAGTACCTGGGCATGTTTTCTTGCTGCCTGTTTCCCTGTGGCCTAATACAGTATTTTTTGATGGCTGCAGGCCACGCCATCGAAGTAATGTTTCTGCCACATGGTACATGGTAGTGCGTTGTTTCTCTGACCACGTGTGATGATCGAAATAGCCAACCATCTCAATACCCCACGCTTTATTATTCCACATGGCAGCGTGTGTGCCTGGCTCGTTGATGGCTGTCATTTGCCATATGCCATCTGGTGCAATGAATAGGTGCGGTCCACTGGTCCAGCCAAGGCCGCAATAGTAACGCATCATGCCTTGCATTGTGGCCAAACCACGCCACTGATATTCCTGTGGCGAATAGGTATGATGCATGATAATTGTTTTGGCCCAATTCGCAATGTTGCTGTCATATGACCATACATGCGTGCGAAAATCTTCTGCTGATTTCCACTGCCTGAAATCGTGGCGAAATAGTGCATCTGGTGTGGTCATGGTTTCATTACCTTCTTGATGTACACGGCCAAATCATTAATGTAATCCTGCACGTTTTCAATAGGTGATTTGCCTGCAAGGAATCCCATACGAATCTGGTAATTAATATCCCATACTTTGGTCCACACCAGATCAGCCACTTGGTTTGGCGTAAGCAAATTGTTTACCTGTGTTTGCAGTGCTGCCACTTGTTGTTCGAGTGTGGTTACCCGTGCTTTTAATTGCTGCATGCTAACGTTGGTAGCATTGGCTGTGGCGTTGGCTGCACTGGCAGTACTGCTGGCACGGTCTGCAGATTGCTGTGCAGTGGCAGTGGCATTTTTCAGGCCCTGCACCTGTGCTTCGTTTACATCGATGATTGTAGACGATGGCGCATTACTTGGATCAATATAGCCATCAATTAGCAAACGCCATTGCAGGCCGCGCGCGTCACAATATCCCAACCATAGCTGGTAATTGATTACTTCTAAATAGCCATTGCAGCCTGGTTCAAACCAAATCAATTGTGGTGTGCTGTTTGGCGCGGTGCGGTATACATGTGATCCCCATTCGCCACCTGCTGATGTTCTGCCAACCCATGTTTGGTAGATGGCACCAGTGCGATCATAATAGAAGTTTGCACCACCTGCACTGTAACTTGGTGCATTGACTGGCAGTCTAATTGCACTACTCATTGGCATTTACTCCGAATAAAAACAGCCATGTATACATATAGTATACATGGCTGTTTTTTGTGGATTGGGGTTACATTTCAAGTGATGGCAGTACCGTAATTAATTGTTGCCAGCACGATTCTGCTACCTGCCTGTGTTCACTTTGGGTATCAGGTTTGGTGCGTACATCACAGTAGTGCAGCCATGATCTGACGGTACCTGCCATGTACAATCGTGATACCGTCAACCCTTCTGGCAGTAGTGCACGTGCCTGCTCTTTAGCAATGCCTAGGCTAATTGCCTTCTCGTACATCGCTTGCGCCATGCTGACCATTTGTGCCTGCATCATGGTCCACTCTACATTGATGTATTTATCATCTGTAGGTATGCTGTTCTGTCTGTTGGTAGTGTCCTGCAGTCGTGTTTCACGGTTGGTAAATCCAAGTGCCTGTGTAGGATCTGCATACCGTTGGCTGAATTCCTGAAATGAAAATGACCTGTGGCGTAATATCTGGCGTGCAATATCGCGCGTAGTGGTAATTTCCATTGTGATGCTGGCCATCTCGAATGGCGACCAGTGCCTGTGTTTCATCAGGTAACGCATAAGACGCGGTGCCGTGTCGTGGTTCGCCTGATTGGCAGGATTGCTAACCCTGGCACAATACACAATGAATTGTTCTAGTGTGCTGCCATCTTCTGGCGTGGTCTTGGCAGTGATAATGGCAGTGTTCATTTGGGTTCCACCTTTTTTATTGTCGATGTAATCCAGCAATGGAAGTGTGCCAGTGATGGTATTTGGCGCGGGTCAAACCACGGGCAATTTTCAAAATATGAATCCCCTTCTTCGCCATCATCACTTTGGCCAAAATGATAATTATCCTCATCATCATCATATTTGCCTTGCCAGTCGTAGATGTAACGCCAGCAGCTACGATCAATAGCAAAGTTTACTGCATACTCTTTGCCTACTGCCTCGAATGTGCCATAGGATAAATCAGCCACTTCATTTACTTGTTTTTCAAAGTATGGCCAGTGACCACGCTGCACAAATTCCCAAGCCGTCAACCCCACTATTTTGCGTAAATCTTCATTCAAATTCCATTCAGGATTAAGATACGCATACAATTTTTTTACGCCATTGATGGTGCATGTATACGGCATAGTCTGATAGCTCAAGTAGTAGATTTTGTCTTTGATGATTTCCACGGCACTGTATATACCTTTTTCCTCATCAATTAATTCAAAATCTACTGGCCTTCCAATGATTTTGAGTGTATTACCCATTGCGTTACCTTTACTTTGTAGTGGCGTCGCAGCCAATTCCCTTTTTGTGTGATTGGCGTCATAACTCCATCAGGCTTTTGCCTATACCGAAATCGTATGCCACGCTCATGCCGCCATGTGGCACATAGCCAATACTTTACCCTGTATGGCACATGCACGCATCTGGCATAAAATGGCACACGATGACGGGTTATTACTCTCATATATAGTTTTCGTAATCCTCTTTATACTGAATGCTGGCATTTACCCAATGCCGAAAATGATGCAGGCATGGTTTAAAATCCATGCCATTAAACCACCGTGACGTATGCCAGCAGCGATCATCACCATTTGTCACATATCGCCAGCAGGTATCATCTATTGATGTTTCTGCATAGAAATCAAGGCCAGCCACGCTATATATGAGATGTTCAGTGTCGTATGTTTCAAACCCTTCAAATCCATTGTCATACTGCTGCCATGCAGTGAGTTTATGCAGGCTGGCCAAGTGCAGCATAAAACTATTTGCAATTGGCCGGCGTGCATGATGATCATCACTCCCTGCATTCACCTGCACGCCATCGATATGCATTTGTGTTGGGTTCACTGACCACGATAGCAAATGCTCTTTGCCATTGAATTGCAGTTTGCCATTCCACACATCGCCATGTTTGATAAATGCCACTTCTTGGCGAAAAATGTACATACGATATGTTTCGGGTTTTGGCGTGCATGGCTCGAATACAAATTCATTCATTGTCATCTCATCACCGCCTTATCATCTGCATCGATGTACAACCAATTATCCCAACACGATTTACTACTACTCCAATGACGCCAGCCACGGCCGCCATTCCATAAATATACAAACGTGTCGTATTGATTGCGTGGCGTGTCAAGTTCAGCACGATCATACCCATTCAGCCACATATAGGTACTGTCATTGAATTGCCATATACCACCATCACCCGTGGCACTTCTGGCATGCAATTCATAACTACCATATGTGACTGTGTCACCACTCTCACACGTGGCAATGGCGGCCGCTTCTGGCGTTACTACCAGTGGCATGGTAGTGCACGTGCCAAGTGTGCAGGTTAAGTAAATGAGTAGTGTAATCATTTGCCACCCTTCTGCTGGTGCCATACCCACATCACAAACTGCAGTGCCAGTATGGCCATGCAGCCTGAAATGAAGTATTGATCGATCCACGCCATAAGTATTGCCAATATTCCTAGCAATACTGCCAACACACGAACTTGCTTCACTAGTTCCATTTTGCCTACTCCTATCATTCAACGCCATGCATATGATATATCAAAATGATATACATTGTCAATTACCTATTACTGCATTGATTGCATCATCAATGGTTTTTACCACTACTGGTGGCATGCCGTTCCATTCTCTATACCACTGCTCTTGTCTTACGTTGGGTTTGCCTTTGGTCTGCTTCACTTCTAATAGATGCGTGACGCCACGAAACCCTACTAGCAGATCAGGCACACCACTGCCTACTTTGTGCAGCAGTACTACGCTGGCACCAATCTGGCGCAATGCCTGCACAATCTCGTTTTGGTTATGGTCTGTTTTGGCGTTTCTCATAAATTTCTTTGTAACTCCTTTTGTAATTCGGTATACATGCCAGTGGCCTGGCACCAGCTGATGATTTCACTACGCACAAAATAGCCATGCATACTACACGTAGATTTTGGGAATCCGTATGCCTTTTGTAGGTGGCCTAATTTACTGTCATAGTCACCAATCATTGCCACCACTTCATTGCGGTATATATAGTAGTGATCCCATTCGCTAGCAAAATCACGCCACCATAAATAGTTTGGCATTTGTGACGTAATCTTACGTGGTAGCACATATCTGTAGTGCTTCAGCCACTCGCGCACTGCATCACGTCTGTACAGATTGCCGATGCCATATCTATGGATATACATCAGCACTTCAGGTACTACACGGTTTGGCCACTTTTGACGCGCTGCATAATCCATTACCTTTGGTGCATAGAAATTGATTTCTTTATTCGATATATATTCCTGCATGGCATTGGCGTGTATCTCCTTCAGCCAATAGGCACACTTTGAAATATCCTCGATGCGGAATACATTGCCAGCAATCAGCCATTCATAGAAATCTACAGGGTTCACTGTTACATTGCGTGTGGTTTGCACCAGTGATGATTTCAGGCCTAACTGTTGGTACCACACGCGCACCTGCTCACGCGTCATGTGCGTATCATTGGCTATATCCTCGACACAATAGCCAATCATGGCTGATGATCGAATGCCTAACTTTTTTGTGCGAATCTGCACGGCCGCAATGGTTCTGCCAAGATTTTGTGCAATCACTGGCCACGGTTCCTGAAACGCCATAAACAGCAAATACTTTTCCTCCTGTGCAGTCCATGGTTTGTAATCCACAATCAAATCAAATTTATGCAGCCACGTATACACGGTATCTGACGTGCACCCCAATGCTGTGGCAATCTCCTGTGCACTAAATCCTTTGTTGATGTAGTGGTACAGTACATGCTTTTTGGTCCATGGTGGCGTATTATCGAATTTGTGTAACTTCAGAAACCGTTGCAGTGCATGGCTGCCAACCTGCAATGTTTTGCACGTGCCACGTATGCCATGCTGGCGCACCAAATCAAATACGGCCTGTGGTTCCATATCATATATTTTGCTTCTTACACTCATGATAGGTATTCCAGTGTATCAAGTGAGTGTAATTTGTCTTGCAGGGCCTTGCACGTGTCCTGCAATTGCAGCACTGCTGATAGTGCATCATTCTTGCGTTTGGTGGCTGCAATACGCAAGGCAAAATCACTGTGTGCCAATCGATGCGCAGCCATTGCTTCTGTGGTGTTGCCAGCTCGTGGAAGGTTGATTTTGATTTTGTAGATTGCATCGAATCTGGCAGTGTCGTTTTCACTTAGACGTTCGATGTTACTCGCCAAACTATCACCAATCACTGCCAGCATTGTTTTGAGTCTGGCACGCACTGCAGGTACATTGTTGCGACAAAATCCACATAGTGGCACGCCATCATCATTGGGTATGAATTGATCACTACACCCAATGCACTCACTGTTCAGCCGTAATTTGTTCATTGTTGTTCCTTTTTTTATCAATTCCTAGAAATACTGGTTTACTGGTTTACACAATGCCAGATTACTGCACTGCAATGCCATAAAACGTGTAAACCACCTAAAATCCACCCTGGTTTACATGGTTTACATATGTAAACCGTGTAAACCACGTAAACCACTGTAAACCGTGTAAACCCGTGTAAACCACCTAATTGCATAGTTCGCTTACCACTCGTTTTTGCATATCGCCAATGATGCCAATGGCATTGAGTATTTTGGCCAATGCATAGTGATCTTCCTGTGCATCGCTTTTGGCCAAAATACGCATTTGTGCTATCTTTTCTGGTGGCAGTCCTGTAATCATGCTTACTGTGGGCAATGGTGCCTGTGGTGGCGTTACAGGTGCCACTGCTGGCACTGTGGCAATTGGTTCTGGCGTGTCATCATAGCCAACAGGTATTGTTTTGTTCTTGACCACAAAATATTTTGCGTTCGCGTCCTGTTTAACCATGCCAGCTGCCTTGAGTCGTGTAAGCATCTTGTGCGTGTTCTGCCTGCTCTTGCCTATTGCGTCTGCAATATCCTGTGGTCTATAGTGCAGGCCGTTTTCTAGCAGTTTCAATATATCGCGGCGTTCTGGTGATAACAGGAATGATTCATTATCCCCAATGACCTCGTGCATTGATTTTGCATCATTCCATTGCAGGGTTCGTTTATCGTCTGCATCAATATCACGACCACGCACCAAAAATTCAGCCTGTTGTGTTTTGTCATCATCACCGCTGATGCGTGACAATATCCACATGCCAGACACGCCACCAACCAACCCTGTAGTGCCTGATATTTCGTCAAATGCATCTTCAGCTTTTGATTTACGTGTGTGATGGATTACCAGAATTAGGCAGTGGTGTTTTTCTGCCAATACATTGAGTGGTTTCACTGCATCGTAATCTTCAGTGTAGGGGTTGGCATTCTTTTGACGTGGCGCGCGAATGTTTTCGAGAATATCGATCACGACCAGCACACAATCTTTTTGGTGCGTTAGCCACTCATCTAATTCTTTCACCGCTTCGTCACCCTTTGACCACTCATTGACTATAAATAGATTTTCTGGCAGTGGTTCGTCATTCATTTGCATCTGGCGCAAACGTGACTGCATACGACGTTGATTAGATTCCAAATCCATGTACAACACGCTGCCTTGCTTCGTGGCGTATTTTCCTAGTGCATTACGGCCGTATGCCACGCACAAACTAATGCCAGTAGATAGCCATGATTTGCGTGCCTTTGGTTTGCCTGCAAATAAAATACAACCTTCTGGCCCGAATTCCTCGACAATCATTTGCAGTGACTGAAACCGTTTTGCATCTAAATCACGTGCACTGATTATTTCGCGCTTCACTACATATTCAATAGTTTTGTTCAGTGGTCCTGTCATGATTGGTAGTGCTGCCAGCTCGTGCATGGTGGTGGCCTGATACAGATTGCAGTAATCTGCCAGATCACCACCTTTGCCTAGTCGCATATCGATGCCGTATGCATTCATCTGTGCAGATTTGAATTGTGCCAGCAAATCATTGGTGGCACTTCTGCCTGTGTTGTCACAATCAAGTGCAATGATTATTTGACCACTTGACCACCAGCCTTGTAATTCGTCTAGGAGTGATGCAGGTAGCACGCGTTCGCCACCACCAGCCATGGTAATGGCAGGTATGCCATAGTGCTGTGCTACCACCACCGATGCTTCACCATTGGTGTACACCAGTGGTAGATTGTTTGCGCGTGCCATCTGCACTGCTTCGCGTAACTTGTACCAGCAGGATTTAAAACCGGTGTCACTGATGTATGTTTTTGAATCCTGATAATCAAGAAACCTGTAGCGTGTGCCATTGTCTGTGCTGATTGCCATTGCAGGCCGTCTATTTTTCTTTGTGGCAGTCCAGCCTGCTTTTTCAAATACTGACCATTCTACGCCCTTCTGTGTGGCATAGTCGTGATGATCACGGTATGCACGTTTGCTGGTGTCAATTCTAATTGTGGTGTCAATGCCAAGAAAATCAGCCAGCTGGTATAGGGTTCCTTTTTGACCTGATGCGAAATCATGCCACGCGCCATGCTCATCATCATCAATGAGTAGTGAAAATGAATTGCTATCACTTCCTACACGGTATGGCGAATTACATCTGTACTGGCCTGTTTCATTGATTTCTAAATTCAGGGCCTGTAGTACCTTTTGTGCTGTGCTCATAAAATCCTACTGATAAAAATAGACTGCATACGGAAGTGTATGCAGTCTATCACGCTATGCCAAAAAACTAAAATGATAGGCTGTCATCGTCTAATGGTTGTGGTGTATTGGTGGCAGGTTGTTCTGCTACCACGTTGCCACGTCGTTTGGTATGCCAGCCATCCTCTACAAGGCCATTCCGCATATGCAGGCCGTATTGCATCAGCTCTTTGCCTACATACAGACGTGTGAGTGTTTCTCGATCAGCTGGTTGTTTGATGCCTTCCAATACAATATCGTGTAGCACGGTTTTTTGCTGGCCTGTACCAACATCTACAAATATTGGATTACCTTTTGCATCATAGCTGCCACCTACAGGAATCCAAAACGCCCATGGTGGTAATGGTGCCTTGGCTGTTTGGTTTGCTACCTTGTGCACAAACTCCGTGTGTTCTGATACCACGCTATTCTTGGCACCAATCACACGACCTGCAGTCCAGCCTTTGCAGGCAAAAATCACCGGTTCCTCGAAACCATGCAACAAACATACCACTTCAGTATAGATTTTCAAACCCTTCTGCCAGTGGTCATGCCATGTGTAGGTGCCTGCATCATCAACACTGAATGCCTGCGATCGCTTCAGCAGTGGCGCAAACATCATTGATTTTGCCTGCCAGCCACCATCATCATACAAATCTGATTCTTGCCAGCCGTCTGGTGGTGTTGGCATGCCATCAGCCTTGGCATACCAGCGGCCAAACTCTGCGACCTTGCCAACCTTGCGACCATGCGCCCAGCGAATCCGTGGCATTTGGTCTTTGTCTTCTTGGGTTTTCCATTCCATACCTTGTGCGTCATCTTGCCAGCTCATTGTGTTGCTCGTTTCTTTCTTCTTGTAGATACATTGTGATTGCGTTGCGTACCACATCAGATAATGTGGTGTGTGTACCTTGCCTGGCCCGTTCTGCTATTACCATCAGCAGTGCCAGGTAGATTTGGGTATCGATGCGAATGGCCATTAAACGTGTTTTGATGTTTCATCACCTCCTAACGTATAACAATTATACACTATGCTATAGCAACACACAAGGTTTATTTGTGTGTTGCCAGATTGCAATTAATCGCGCTTCATAAACTGAATAGCAGAATCCCAGCCCTTGGCGAATTCCTCTTGTAGCACTTCGTGGTGCCAGCTGGCAATGGTTTTTTCGTACCACACCATGCACTGTGCAATGGTGACTGATACACCCATGATCATGGCAGTGATTGCCAACCCAACAAATATTGTG
>JAUKPQ010059200.1:0-25270 GCA_032273045.1 Chloridella minuta | reverse complement strand
GCTCTACTTTTGGCTGCTGCGGCGAAGGGTCAGGGTAGTTATGGCGGTAGCGGCCCACAACCTGTTGCTGCAACTGAGGTTCCCAACCCATGACTGTATTTCGCGTCAAGGCACCTAACGGTAAGACCTATGACTTGGATATGCCCTTCGGGGCTACTGAGCAAGACGCTATCAATTATGCAAACAGGGCATACCCCGGTAAGCAGCAAGCGGGGTTCTTCCAGTCGTTCAAGGAAGGTTTCCAGACCGCTGGTGATGCTCCCGAGGCTCTTTCCTTTGCGGGGGCGAGTCCGGAGCAGGAAGCTGAAAAGCGTAAAGCATTCCTTGCCGCTCAGGAGTCGCCTTACGCTCGTACGTCATTTCAAGATGTAAATGACGTTTCCAGCGGTCTTGACTGGCTGCTTCAAAATGCTGGTCAGTCGTTTGGATACATGGCTGGCCCCGGCCTTGCTGGCGCTGCTGCAACGGCTATGAAATCTCCCGGCGCGGGTAGAGTTGTTGGCGGCGGTCTGCTGGGGCTTCAGTACCTGACAGAGAATCTTGGGCGTCAGGCGGGAGAACAGCAGCAGGCTATCGACCAAGGTGAACAGGCAGACCCGACCTCTATCGGGCGTGCGGTAATTGCCGCCGCTGGTGCGACCGCGCTAGACGTTTTTCAAGCCAAGATGTTTGCGCCGCTGTACAACAAATTTCCCGCTATGGCTAAGATGCTTGGCGAAGAAGGAGAAGAAGCGACTAAGGAAGCTACCGAACAACTTATTTCTGCTTTCCGTAATAATACGCTTAAGGCATCTAACGGTATTGCTACTGCTATTGGACGCGGCGTGGTATTTGAAGTCCCACAGGAAATTGCACAGCAAGCGCTGGAGCGCTGGCAGGCTGGGCTTTCTCTTACTGATGATAGCGCTAAGCAAGAATATATTGAAGCCGCAGCCGGTGCCATTGCACTAGGTAGCGGTATGGGTGCTGCTAGTAAGTACTTTGAGAACGCTTCCAAGATGGCGCAAGCGGAGGCACTTGACCGTGCTGACCGTAACGCTATAGGTGAGGAGCAGAAGGAAGCCAGAAAATTCTCACGTAAGGAAGCGGCGATTGAACGTCAGGGCATGACGGACGAAGACAAGCTCGCAAACATCGACAGCTTTCTCCGTAATGTTTCTCCAATGTCTAAGGAAGACCTTAAGAAATACCTTAAGGACAACATGCCCGGTCTCGTTGTTAATAGTCGAGATGCGGGTATTAACGTAGACAAGTTGAAAAGAGAGGGTGTATTTGTAGTTGACGCGGCTGGTATGTGGTCGGTTAATCCTGCCGCTCCACCTCCTCGTGTACCCACCAAGGTTTACCAAAAGCCCACGGCTGTAGACCCGAACGCTCCTGCTGTAGACCCGAACGCTCCTGCTGTAGACCCCAACGCTACGCCTCCTGTCGTAGACCCCAACGCTACGCCCCCTGTTGTAGACCCCAACGCTACGCCTCCTGCGCCTACTCCTGACTCCGTTGATAATCGAGCGGAAATTATTGATGGGCTTGTTAAACACGCGGGCCTTTCGTTAGAAGATGCTACTAATTTTATTAGTACTCTTGATACTGCTAACCCTGAAGTTTTAAAAGAACTCCAAGACTTGATTAACAGTAGTAGTAATGACTCGTCCAACCCTGCCGAAAATGACCTTGTAACTACGCAAGAAGCTACGCCGCCTGCTAATGATAGTACGGCTGATAGGCTTTCCAGCTTGCTTAATGAAGCTGTTAAGCGGCACCGAATGGAGGCGCAAGGGCAGTCCATCCTTGACGATATGGAAGAAAACCAGATTTCCCCAAGGGACGTCGGGCGGCAGTTCTGGACGAATGTATACCCCAACCTCAATAGCCAGACTCAGGTACGTTATGAACGCTACCTAAAAGACCTTGGCTATGAGCCGGGGGGTGTCCTATCTTCGGATAGAGACGGTAATGTTGATAAAGCTTTTGGCTGGCAAGATGCTGGCTTGCGCGGTTTTGCCGATAACACAGTCGATGATGTAAACTATCTTGAAGGTACAGAGCGCGGCTTTGTATCTATGATGAAGTGGGCAAATGACCAGTACGAAAAAATCGGAGCTGCGAATGCGCAAGAAAGTGAACAAGCAGCACGTATTGGTAGAGATGAAAGTGGAGGAGCTGGAGCTAGCCCTGCATCATCTGTACAACAAACTCCCACTACCGAAGAAGGGCAGACTCAAACGTCTGAACCAAGTGGAGTGGACGCTGCTGTCGAAAGTGATGCGCGACCTGATGTCGGAACGCAGGAACTCCCCCCTCCACTAGCCGACACTAAGACTGAGGCTAAACCGAGCGAAAGTCGGGGTACGATGCGTTACCTCGACTCTGATAACAACGGTAATGTATCAGAGACAGCAAGTGTTGAATGGGGGCCAGCCGAAATTGACCCCAACCGCGTGCTGGTTCATGAGAATGAAAATGTCGTTGACCCCAAGGCTAACACTACACAGCCTATCCTTGACGTACTGAGTAACGAATTTGGCACTCAAAACGTCAACAGCTTCACGCATATGGTTGGTGATACCTTCCGACAGCTCCGTGACTTGGTTTCCGAAGTCATGGGCTACCCCGAAATGCGACAGCACGCTATTGGTGTTTCTATTGGGCCATACCGTGGTGTTGCTACCTCTACTGATATCCGTGGGTACTTTGTAAACCCATTCTTGCGGTCTGATTTTCAAGACATCTCCCGTCGTGCTAACAGCATCTTCGGTACTATGCTTCATGAACTGACACACTATAAAGACCGGGGCCACGGCCCTAGCTTTGAAGCTGAAATGCGGGCTATCGACAACGCACTTCAGAACATTGTTCACACTTTTGCTAGTGACCCAGCAAAGGCGCAGGCGTACAATAATCTGCGCCAACAATTTGTAGACCGTATGGCTGCTAACCCTGTCTACCAGCAGATGATTAGTCGTTACACGGAACTCAGCCAGAAAACTAGGGATAAGACTAATGCAGGAACAAACACCCCTCGCCTCCAAACTCGTGGCAGACCTTTTAATCTTAACGCCGCCTACGAGCAGTCAACGGAAGGAGGCTCTAATGGGCCAACTGGAGGGGTTCCTTCCCAAGGAGGGGGAACCACAGCGGGGCAAGGAGTTCCAACGGGGTCTCCAACTGGCGCTCAACCTGCTCAAAATGGGGGCAAACCCCGACGTTCTGCCAAGAAAACTGCAAGAACAAAAGCTGTAAGGCAGTCACTCCCGCCTAAAGTTCGTAAGAGCCGCGCTCCGGTTTTGCGTGATAAGAACACGGATGAGGTTCAGAAGAATCTTGTCCGTGACATGACCAATACAAATGAGACCTCTATACGCAAGTCGCTGTGGGGTTTGATTTCGTCCTTTACTGGGTTTGAAACTGCGGTAAAGAACCTTCAGAACAGCCGCCGCCCTGTAAAGACCTTGCAGGACTTCTTGCAGGCTACCAAACGTCTTGTAATCACGGGCACGGGGTATAACAACCTTTTCGACCAGATTACCCTGTCTACGGGTAGGGCGTTCAACGCGCTGAACTTGCACATGACCCGCCATATCAACAAGCTTGATGGTCTGGTGGTGGACTACTCAAAGAAATCTGGCCTGCCGCTTAACGATTCTCTTGCCCGTTTGCATGTATACATGATGGGCCTACACGAACCTGAGCGTCGTGCTGTTAAGTATTTGTTCAACGTACCGTTGGAAAACAACGATACAAAGAAGAACTACAAGCTTGATGGGGTTGCGGGTACTGCTTTGGAAAACGTGCGCGATACGCCACACGAACTTCGCATGGCTATCCTGCGTGAGTTGTATAACGCAAAGAACAATATTAGTAATGACTTTGACGCCAATGGTAAGTCCACTGCTAATAAGTATCGCGCCGCCCTTGAGACGTTGGTAGCCAACCACAAAGACAACACTAAGGGTAAGAGCGGCACATCCATGCGTGATGTAGACGCCAGCACTATGTCTTTGGATATAAACAGCGGTGAATACAACGTCATTGGCTTGTACACCGTTGATTCCATTAAGCGTTTCAAGGAGTCATACGAAAAAGACCCCAACAAAAAGATTGTTGATGACATCCTAAAGCAGATGAAAGTCTTGGGTGACGCAACAACTGAACTTAGTAAGCGTTCACACTACTGGTCACCGCCCGTAACCAACATTTCAGCTTTCTATAACTGGGACTACTACGTACCGTTTAAGGGCAAGGGTGTCAGCTACGTTAGCGAAGGCGATGACCGCTTTGAACTGCGTGGCAAATCTATGGGCGGCGGCATGACCGAGTTTGCTTCGGAGTTTGGTGGTCGCGAGTCTGACTCTGACAACCCTGTCCTTCAGGTAAAGGTAGACGCTATCAAGGCTGCTATGCGTGACGGTCGCCACGGCATCTCACAAGCCCTCGTCAATCTAATCAACGCTAAGTACATCAAGGGTAAGCTGGTAGCTAAGATTAAATTCCAAGACCGTTATAACGGGCTAACCGCTGACCAGAAAGAAGAGTTGAAGGGCGAGAACCTCTTCTATCATTACCTTAGCGATGGCACTGTCAAAATCTACCGTATCACTGACCCTGTGATGCGTGAGGCTATCCGTCAGGCTTACGAAGCCCCCAACCCACTTATGGGTATGCTGGGGTCTGTTACTAACTTCATGGGACACACGCACACGCGCTGGAATCCTTCCTTCCATCCGTACAACTTTGTTCGTGACATCCTGACCAACGCCTTTACCTTCGGTGCAGACTTTGGCCCAGCTAAAGCTTTTCAGTTGATTGAATCTGTAACGTCTACCATTTTCAACCGTGGGGGCTTTAGTAAGTCTGCCAAGGTATCCCTCATGTATAACGAGGGTAAGGTCAAAGAACTTCAAAAGATGGCGGAGACTGACCCCTTTGTCCGCGACCTTTTGGAATACCTTGAAGAAGGCGGCAAGGTGTCGTACATCATGGGTCTATCCAACAAGGCCCAGTTGGAAGAGCTACTGACGGACATCGACACTAACGGTTTCTCCAAAGCTAAAAACGCAATTACCAAGTACCTCGACGTTTGGGGCGACGTATTTGAATTGTCGAGTCGTGCTGCTACATACTCCGCTCTCAAGAGTACTTATCTTGCAGAAGGTTTGACGGAGAAAGCTGCTCGCCAACAAGCAGCGGCTTACGCCAAGAACCTTGCCAACTTTGAGCAGATGGGTACTTGGGGACGCGACCTTGGTTCATTCTTTATGTTCTTCCGTCCAGCCGCTACGGGTGCGGTACGCGCTCTCGACGCTATCAAGACCGCGCTTTTTAGCTCGGAGCAGATGATGGAAGCCATGCCGGACAAGCTCAAGAATGACCCGAAGGCTGTTGAGGAGTTTAAGAAAGACCACGCTAAGAAGCGGAAGAACGCTATTAAGATGATGAGTGTATTGGCTGCTGCGGGTGCGGCTATCTTTACGATGGCTATGATTGCGGGAGACGATGACGATGCTGTTCCTCCCCGTAACAAGATTGCTACCGACGATATGTCTCTCTGGACACGCAACATCCGTCTTCCGTTGTCTATACTTGGTAAAGACAACTATCTTCAGATTCCTTGGGGTTTCGGCCTTGGCGCGTTTGCTGCGGTAGGTGCGCAGATTGCGGGTGCGGCGTTTGGTGCTTCCGGTCTGAAGGACATCGCTCCGAACTTCGTTACGCTGGCTTTGGACTCTTATGTCCCTATCCCCGTGTCGCGTCTCGACCCACGTGACAACCTTGGTATGTGGTTCCTAGACTCGGTCTCCCCGTCCTTCCTGCGCCCCATTCTTGAATTCACGGTAAACACAGACTCGCTCGGTCGTGAGATTTACAATAACCGCCTGACGAAATACGGTGACCCGTACATTGCGGGCAAGAACGTGCCTGAGCTTTACCGTGACTTGGCGGTGGGGATGTCTGATTTGACTAACGGTAAGGTGCTTATTCAGCCGGGGTCTATCCAGTTTTGGTCTAGTAACCTTGCTGACGGCTTTGCCCGTATGGCTGTTACCGCAAATAATGCGTGGATGCTAGCTACTGACCAAGCCAAGTTCAACCCAAAGACTGACTCGGTTATCTTCGGTAGCTTCTTCGGAATGGCGAGCAACTACGACGCTCGTATGTTCGCCGAACTCGAAAACAAAATGAAAGAGCATCAGCAGGTCTACCGGATGTTCCAACGTGATGAAACGCAGTTGGCGCGGTGGTTGAAAGACCACCCGAACATGGACGTTGCCTTGTACTCCTTCAACCATAACGTAAACGGGCAATTGCGTACGCTACGCTCTGAATACAATGCTCTGCTTGGTAGCCGTGTCCGTAACCCTGATGGTACAGAACTTACCCCTGCGGAACGTAAAACGCGGGTTGAAGAGAACGTGCAGATGCAGAATGCGGTCAAGCGGGACTTCATCGCCATGATGGAGCAGTACCACATCGACTAACGGGTGCGCCACACCCGTACGCCCAAGCAACCATCCTTCATGGTTGCAAAGGCTTTGACCCGCATCTTGGACTCTTTGGCGCGGGTGTCGATGCTGTAAATCATCGCCGCAGGGCGAACGGTGGGGATAAAGAAACTATCCCCCACCCCCATCCCTTGGAACGGGAAGACCCACTCAGGTTCCTGAACACTACTCGTTTCGCCATTCATCCGGTATCTCTACCTTAAACCCGTACACAGCAATCGGCGTAGACACCGTTCCTGACCAACCGTTAGACAAGCGTTGCTTACCCGTGAAGGCTAAACTACCATCTTTCTCGGTAGCGTACTCAAACTCGCGGGTACTGACCTGTTGTTCAGCTAGGTGTTTACGGAAATCAGTTTTAGATACGTAAAACATACCATTGGTAACATCAACCCTAGCAACCAACGGCCCGCGTGGTTCGCGTGTCACTCTGCCTCCGTTGATGACCAATACACCCGCCTGATTGCGGTTCATGTACTCGCCAATGATGGCAGGGTAGTCAACCTTGTTGATTCGGATGGTATTCTGACGGATGGATATGACTTCAATAATCACCTTGGTAAACACCCGCTCTACATCGATGTCCATGATACCCGCCCTGACGGCAAGTTCACCCCCTGCCATAGCCACGCTTACCACGTTCTGATAAAAGCGGTAGGAGACATCCTCCCCAAACTCAGCGACGAAACGCTTGCTCCATTTCTCAATGGTAGCCTTGATTTCAACCTCGCCAATCTCGAAAAGGTACTTCATGTAGTCGAACACGGCATGTCCGTAGTTCGTACGGAAGGTGTCAAAAATCTCCCTGCCGATTTCTGTCCCACGTGGGCCATCAAGGATTGATGGCCTGTGGATAATGAATTCAATAAGCCTTGCCACTTCACCGTCAGGGGATGCCTTAAGGCTTACTAGCTTGTCGTACATGGATTGGTTAGACGTCATGAACATGATGAGAGACGCGGACTGTTCCAACTCTCTCACTGCGTTCACGTTCGACTGCATACGCAGTTTCGCCTTGCCCTGAGACATCCTGTGGATAAGGTCTGATAGGTGCTTCGGCTCCTTGTTTGACGCCTCGTCTAGCCCGAACACGATGTTCTGCAAGGCGAGATACCAACCCACAAGCGCATTGTCGGTGGAGTTCTTCTCACCCGCAATACTCAGTTCCTTGGGGTTCCCGTACACGCTCAAGGCTGCATAAAGCGCACCCGTCTTGGCGTTTGCGCTCTTGCCCGTGTAGCAGATGGCAGCACCGCTCGTCGAGGTGTAGCGCATCAAGGGCGACCCAAAGCCAACGAATAGCCCAAAGGCATGCATTTCAAATTCGGGCCAATTCAGTTTGTTAGCCGCCTCGCGCCACGCTTCGTAACTACCGACGGGCTTGAGCAACCTAGCGATGACCGAAATCATGGGGGAGGGGGCGGTCTTGTTTACTGTGCCATCGTCACGAATTTCTGCGTGTCCAACAACGAAGCCAGTTTTGTCCTCTGTCCACCCCATCTGCATACGCATCTGTTCCGCAGCGGAGACGTTCATCAGGTATTCACTCCAACGGATGATGTACCCAGTAAGGTACGGGGCATGGGCAGGTACGAACTTGATGCCGTTGCTAGCCATAATCTCCTTGAACTTGTCCAAGGCATAGACCGCCTTCATCGGCAGAATGAACTCCCGTAGGGGGTCTTTCGGCAACTGCACCCGCATCAGGAGGCACTCGCCATCCATCGGGTTGTACATACGTTTTACAGGCCACACATCTTGACGGGTTATCAAGACGGGCTTGCTATCCACATCGTCCTCATCACCGCCGACAAGATAGATGCCGCCCTGCGCACCACGGATGAAGGGCTTCAGGTACGCCGGGAAGGGAGGAACCTCTTCGGTATCCGACTCCTGCCGAACTGCGTCCGCTTCGGTAGCCGTGGGGGCTTCCCTGAATACCCGCCCAAAGGTGAGAGGGTTGGTGATTTTTCCACGGTGGGGGCATCCTTCGCATCCACCGGGGTTCCGTTCTTCAAACTTGGCGCAACTGTGTGGTTTATTGAAAGTCTCATTTGCTTTCTTGATTGTCAGTTCGCGGTTGTACTTGGGGTAGTCCTCGGACATGAGGTGGATGGCTTCCTCCCAGTCCGAACATTGCCGTGCAATGGACAACCCTGAATGCCACAACGGTTCAGGTAAATTTGCAGAGTTAAGAAGGATGTACTGTATCTGCGCACACCCCTCCCCCTCAAGGCTCTTCTCTGCAATGACAGAGAATTGCTTATCGAAGTTGTCGTGCTTCAGCATCTTTAAGGTATCATCGTCCAACCCCTTGGGGACAGACGCCAACACGGCAAAGGGCGATAGCGTTACGTCCCCCAAGAACTCCTTGAACGCACCAAACGGGTACACAAGGACTACCGGCGACAAGACTTCTGTCTTAACTGAGGGAGCGTATTTATAGTTGATAGTACACGGAGCGCGCATGATGCGGGCCGCATCAGCAGTCACTACGGGGTCAATGGGGATGTTTTCCAACACCCGTGCTTTGAACTTGTCAGCATACGGTTTCCACACCGCTATCGGGATTTCCTCATCGAAAATCCAGTAGGCATGGATACCCCCACCTGAGTCTATACGCACAGGTTCAGGGAGTCCCGTCTCACTGAGAAGGAAGTTTACGGCTTCAAGTGCCTCGTCTTTCGTTTGATAGTCCTTCCCCGCACCGACATCTAGGTCGATGAAGAATGACTTCATAAAGACGGCACTATCCGCTCTACGGCTATGTCCTGCAAAGCTTCCCGGCGCAACGAAGATGTTCTGTTCGCTGCTATAAAGCTCATCGACAACGCTGCACAGTTCCTCAACGGAATCTGCAAAACGGTTAACGATACGCTTGCTACGGTCAATACCGCTTATGCAATACACGCCCTGCGATGGCAGCAGTTTCTGATAAAATTGTCGAAGCATACACGCAGAGATGATTAGGCGGGGCTAACCCCCGCCGTGCTATAGAACCTAAATGCTTCTCCCAACCATTGCCTCAATGTAGTGTTTCGCGGCTTTGACGGAACGGACGGGTAAAAGCCCGTCCTCCGTGTCCTTCGCAACAAGACGGATAAAGGCTTCTACAACCTTCCTCCGCTCACTGGAACGAATCTTAGCCCCACGAAACCATCGGTAAAGGGTCATGTGGTTAGCATCAAGGGCTGCGGCAACGTACTTCATAGGCAGGTTGGCATTGACACACGCCTTAGCAAAGCGCAGTTCAAGGCTCAGTTCCTGTTGGTCAAACAACCACAGAAGATACTTGTCACCGTAAGGTCGCGGCATATTACTTCTTGTTTTTCCACTTGCTGATGACGGAAGCCGCATCAACCGGGGCAGTAGCATCTGCACCACCCGATTCACGCAACTTCGGCTCAACGATGTCGTTGCTCGGTTCAGCAACCTCCACCGCATCGCCTTCATCGGCTTGATAGACGGTCAGCGTAATAGCCTTCAATGCGGCATCGCTGTTTCCCTGACGCTGAATTACAGCAACGTCTTCCGTGGGAACAGCGCCGACGGGGCTGAACAACAGACGGGGAACGCTCGACTTAGTGTCGAACTGCATCTTGGTAACGACGCGACCCGCGCTGATGTTGTTGTTAGCCAACATCTGAATGTAAGCCTTGAAAGGCCACTTGCCGCTTTCTTCGTTACCGAACACCGACGTAGCGGGAAGCACCAACTGCATGACGTCGCCCGACGGGTCATTCGGCAGGACAACAGCAGTACGCCACGACATACGGCAAGCCGTACCGACGCCGCCATTGCCACTACCCTTGACGCTGTAAGGGCATTCACGGCAGGACTTGGCAGGGGGGTTCTTCACCGCAGGGTCAGGGTTCTGCGAGTCGTTAGACCAACAGGCAGGAGCCGACTTAACCCCTTTCTGATACACCCCCGAATAGAAGGTACGCGCAGGGTTATGCGACATCTTTGCGAGGATGACTAGCATGTGGCGGTCTTCGATTTCCGCGACCTGCTTGCCGCCCACCATCTTGCGGAACACGCCGCCGTCGATGCTGATGCGCTTGGAACCACTGTTACCTGCTACTGCGCGGGTATCGTCATCGACCCCCGGTTGAATAGCGGCTACAGAATTTTGAAGTTGAATGATGATATCGCTTGCCATGATTGCTTCCTTTACTTACTAGATTTACGGACGCTGATGTCGTATTGACGGAGTACGCTCACACCGGGGGGCAACCCCTCGTCTTCAAGGTCTTTCAACAAGATGCGCAGATTACCCGCATGGATACGCTTTTCCAAGCAGTCCAAGGCATCATGCTCCTTGATGAATTTCTTAAAATTGTCCCAGTCATTACAGGTGTACCGTTCCTTCAAGGAGCGGATAACCGTGCCATGCTGAGTGTTGATGCTGTTCGCCCCAACGGTATTACAGATGTCGAGGAACTGCGCTTCAAGTTTGTCCATGTCTCCACGGAGAACCCCGTCTTGTTCCTCATACTCCGCACGAAGTTGGTCACGTGCATTACGGATGTTTAAATAAACTTCTACAAGTTCGTCGGCGTTATAGTGCATCTTAGGCTCCAAGTTCTTGACTGTACAAATCTACTAGACGTTGATGGTAATCGACTTTATCGTGCATCATTTTGTATATCTTGCGCTCTACGTCCGACCCCTGAAGGTGGACTACGGTCATCTTGTTCTTCTGACCTACTCGATTTATTCGTGCGATACATTGCAAATAAGTTTCTACGCTCATCACGGGTGACCAAAAGACAACTGTGTTGGCTGCGGTCAGCGTGACACCGTGTGACGCTGCTTGAGGCTGAATGACAAGTACATGAGGGTTAGGTTGTGTTTGAAATTGCGTAATGATTTCTGCTCGTTTACTCGCCGACACATCACCGTTGATGATTGCCGTCGTGTAACCCTTACTATTGAGGTAGTCCGAAACAATTTCAATAGTGTGAGTGAAGGGTACGAACACTATCACCTTGTGCGAAGTCTCGTCAAGCACCTCTTCCAACGCATTTAGGCGTGGCGAGACATCAAACTCTACAATTTCCTTGTCGTCGGAGTACACCGCGCCGCCACTGATTTGCAAAAGTTTACTGATGCTTACGGCTGCGTTGACTGCACTAATTTGCACACCCGCTGCTTCAATCAACAACTGCGACTTGAGTCGCTTGTAGTAGTGATGGACTTGCGTCGTCAGCGGTATGTCTCGCGTCTGATAGACAATGTCAGGCAGGTCGAGGCACTCTTCTTTGGTATATCGAATTGCAGGTTGTAGTGCGTTGAATACGTCTTGTTTAGCGGTGATTTTTGGCACAAAAATATGCTGCCTAACTTGCAGCATCACACGGTCGCGCCAAGCAGTCTTGAAGCGTGGCACACGCCCCGGCGAGATGAGTCGTGCGAGACCGAACGCATCTTCAGGACTTTGCGATGCCGGTGTACCCGTCATCATCCATAGGTAAGTATTACTATTAAGGACGTACGCTAAAGTCTTCCATCGTTTTGTGGTGGAGTTTTTGTAAGCATTTGCTTCATCAACAATTATCAAATCGAAACCGGCCTTTTGGATTTCGTTTCGCACACTGTCGATGCCGTCATAGTTGATGATGACGAATTCGTAGCCGCCTTCAATCACCTTCAAACGCTTCTGCTTACTGCCATGCGCTATCGCGCAAGTGCGATGCATAGCGGTATTAAAAATGTCGGCTTGCCATGCGGTCTGCATGATAGTAAGAGGACATATAACCAAGACCCTACGTACATAGCCAAGGTTCATGAGATAGTCCGCTGCCCATATGGCGGCAGAAGTCTTCCCGGTTCCTGCCTCGTTGAAACAGAACGCCCTCTTACGTAAAGATAAGAATGATGCAGTGTCTTTCTGATGCTCAAAGGGTTTGTAGACTCCGGGCCAAGCGTAGTCTCTTAGCATTGGCGATGGCGCATCAATGATTGAGTCATGCGGCTTGTACTCGTCGAGAATCGACGTAAGGAACCGCGTTTCTGCGTAGTCCCAACATACCAACATAGAGTCAGGGGCTACTCGTTCTGCCTTGTCGAGGTTACTCACAGTAGTGTGAATGATTTCGGGCGGAGCGTAGACTTTCAGTGCAGTGTTATCTATAATTTCCATGTGCTTCCTTTGGCTTAATGCCCCGTCTCGTGGGGCTTACGGTCTGAGCAGAAGCGTAGACAGATGACTTGGGCTTCTTCAGACTGGCATGGTTCAGGGTGGAGATTCCCTGCTTGACGCCCACTCATGCCTAACGGCGCGGTTCCTACACCTTATAAACCTTCTTGCCCTTCGGGCGGTCTACGGGGTTCTTGTACCCTGACTTCGATGTACGCTTGAAAGAACGGTTCTCGCTAGGCGTCTGCAAGGTGACCCCATCGCCGTTGCCACCCCCCTTGGATAGTGCTTTTACATGGGATACGTCCATACCCTTGCGGTTGACGCCTTCCTTGTCTAACGCACGACGCGCACGTTGCCGCTCCATACGGGCGGGGTTCTCGTCTCTTTTCTTCTGCATCTCGTACTCATGCTTGTACGGACGCTTCTTGTTTACGTATGGCATTTTTACCTCTGACGGTGGAATTCGCAGGTGTCAACAGGACACCACCCACATAGCCCCGTGGGGTTGGGAGTCCATATACCACTATCATACGCCGCCTTCAAACGGTGTAAATGAGGCTCAAAGTACGCCCACAGATGGGGAATCTGCTCTCGGTTGTAGTCCTCATCTATAAACATATTATGGGCGACAAACAACAGACCCGCGTGGATAACAACCACTTCAGGGTGATGAGCGAAGGTCATGAGTGCCATCAACTTGAGTTGCTTGAGGTCAGGGTACTTAGCCGACCCCGTCTTGTAGTCCACAATCCACGCTGTGTTGCCGTCTATGACCAAGAAGTCAACGATGCCCCTAACCCAGTAGTCGGGGGCGTCGAAGTCGCAGGGGGTCTTGTCCTCGCGCAGGGCAAGTTTCTGCTCGGGGTAACGGACGCCGGGAATATCCAGTAACTCGTCTACCATAGCCTTGAACCGTAGATAGTTCTTAGCCAACGGCGTTCCGTCGCGAGTGTAGTCCTCAATCGCTTTGTGAACGGTAGTTCCGTAGGTCATTTGCTGCGTAACGGCTTTGCTAAACCGCTTCAGGTTCTTGACCTCGTTGTACTGCCGGGGGCAGTTGATGAAGTCTTTCAAGCCGCTAAATGACCACGTAACCATTAGTTCAAAGCCCCGTTCTCTTTATCCTGCATCGCATTAAAATGTTCGATGAGGTCAGCCGCCATGTGCTGTATAGGAGACAGTTCGCAGGTGCAAACCTTTTCATCCGTACAAGTTTCTTCGTGCTTACCGTACTTCAGTACAGCGTAAGCCAAGAGCATCGACGCAGAGGTAGCCTTCTGTAGGCTTACGTCAGCCCACTTCAACTGCTCTTCAATCGGCATATTTTCAAAATCTTTTTCGTTCATCACGTTGCTCCATATGATTTACCGTGCTTTGCTTCACAGGCAATGGGTAGACCCTTTGCCCAACTAGGTGCTTCAGACATGATTTGGGTTACAAGGTCGAGGCTCTCTTGTAGTTTGTCCTCATGTACAACAATCACGGCTGCGTCGTGTACGGTGAGAACAGGGCGTAACCCATGCTCGTTCAACTTGACCATTTGTTCACCAACGATGATTCGGGCTAGTGCCTGAACCACGTTTTCTACAACAGCCCCTCCCCATATATTTATATCACCTCTACGGGAATAGTAAACAGTTTTCCCTTCCTCCAACCGCAATTTTGGGTAGCGGATAGAAAGCCCGTTTGGTAGAAGGATGCCAGTGTTGGTGACCTTGACTACCTGATGCATACCCAAGAAGAACGGATGGTTAACGGTAGACATCATGGAGCGGAGCGCATCGTCGCAGTCCCCCCATAGCCCCGTTATATAACTATTTGCTTCTCGATAGATACTGACTATGCCCTTGCACTCTTCCTCTGCCAAGGCTACGCCGGGAGGAGTGGTCTTCAAAGTGTGCTGCAACTTAGACGCGCCCGTGCCGTATCCAAGCCCAAGGATGCACGTTTTACCAACGAACCGCTCTACAGGGTCTTCCTTGGTAATCCTTCGCCCATAAACTTTACTAGCGAACTCACAGTAAACGTCACGCTTGTCGGCAAACTGACGCACCAAGTCATCCTGCCCCGCCCACCATGCGAGGACTCGGGCTTCGATTTGACTGCTATCGCAGTTGATAACGTAGTAACCATCCGGTGGGACGATAGCGTTCTTCAACGCTTTCTTACGCTTGTCACGGGATGGTAGGTTCTGCATATTGATACCGTCGAGACCCGACCATCTACCGGTATGTGCGCCGTAATATTTTAGTGGGATAGGCAAGTAACCACGGTTGCGCTCACCAATGCCAATGAACCGTTCGATGCGGCTCTCTTCAATGGTGGACTTAGTGCCAAGGCGTACGGCACACAATTGCTGCACAACAGGGTTCTCATGCTCTGCGAGAGCGATAAACCCTTCGTCGTTCTTCGCTAGCGCAAGCGTTTCCTTACCCGTAGTCGGGCTAAGTTTCATAGGTGCTACTACACCGTACCGCTCAAGCAGAGCAGCGAACTTCTTGTTGCTTGCTAGTTCGCTACGGACTTCTTCCTCATCCTTAGCGTTAATCTCCTCCATGAGGGAGTGCAGCAGAGCCTTCTTCTCCTCCCGCACTTCCTCTAGCCGCTCAACAAGCAGCGCGTCGTCCAAGCGTAGAGTTGGTTGCGTATACATACGCAACGTCATGTCTATAAGTTGCATCTCGGATTCAGGGAAACCCTGAACAAGGATGTTGAACAGGTCGTAGGTTAGGTTGACGTCGTTCTTGCAGTACTCGCCGTATCGAGCAAGTTCTTCTTCGCTGAAGTCTTGGTAACGCTTGCCTAGCGCATTGATTACCTCATCCCCCTTCTGACCCAACGCATACCTCTCTGCCAATGCCTTGAGTGAACCTCCTGCATCCACTCCGTGGATTGCTCTCGCCATGCAGAGCGTGTCATAAATGAATGCAGGTCGGACGCCGAAATGCCACGATAGAATGGAGCAGTCGAACATCGCGTTGTGGCAAAGGACGGCGGCTTTACTCCAGTCGATTTGGTCGAGTGTGGCTTGGATGTTTCCAAGGGTAACCCATTCGGTTTCACCGTCATCAATCTTGATGCCCATGCCGATGGGTTGAAATTGCGGGTCATTGAGGTACTCCTCATTAGTTTGCTTGCTGAACCCTACTTCTTTGGAATAGAAGGCTTCAAAGTCAATGGTGATAAAACTCATGCTTCCCCCTTCAACTGACTGAGTTCAGCCTTCAGCGCATCGTTCTCACGAATAACTTTCGTAAGCAACGAATCAAGGCGAATCCACTTATCCACAGCCTGTTCGTGCTTCTGCTTCCAATGGAACACAGAATCGATAGCCTCTTCGTCCTTCACCGTGAACGGTACACGCTTACTCATTCTGCCCCCTCGTTGTGAGCAACCATCTGAATGATGTACCGTCTAGCCGCTTCTTCGGCTATTTGGTCATTCATGTCATAGTTGACAATCCACTGCTCGACAAGTCGCTCCATGAGTTCGTGACGCAGGATGTCGTTCTCGCGCTTAAGTCGAGCAACCTCGTCACGCATATAGGCAAGTTCATTCGCCATCACTTCCATATTCATGGCTACCACCATATCCCATTGTCGCCCTCGTCTTCTTCTTTCTTCTGTTGCTCCCACCACTCACCCATCTTGAATCCCCAGTACCACGCGCAAGCGAGGAGGAAACAAAGATGCCAAAAGTAGTCGTGTATAACTTGTTCAGTTGTCATCGTCTTGTTCCTTAGTCATGTACTCGGTTGAGGATAGACGCGCACGTGCGGCTATCTTGTAGCCACGCTCAAAGCCAAGCATATAGGCAGTGCGAATCTTAATGCGTTGGACTGAGTGCGCACCCGATTCTAGTTCAGGGTAAATCATGTCAGCCCATGCTTCAGCCATATCCATTATCTTGCTCATGGCTAAATGATTACGCCCATTTCTCGCGCCGCTCGTTTTAATTGGGACACCACGTTCATGCAACCTCGACCATTCTCAGCGTTCTTAGTACTTTTAGGATGTATACCTACTAAGCGACTACCCATGTAAAATTTAATGTGGCGTCCGCCGATTTCTCGACGGACTACCACTCCCTTCTCGGCAAGGAGGTCAATGACCTCCTGCACTTGACGGGTTATCCGTATCACCGGATGTCTTGCTTCTTGAGAGCATCGAACTGCAACTGCGCGATTGCGCTCTTGAAGTCGCGGTTCATCACTTCAAGTTCAGCGCAATGACGCTTGAAGTCTTCAAGTTCACGCTGAAGCACGTGGTTGTCAATGGTCAGCCTCTCAACAAGGTCACCCCATTCCTTCAACTTCGCAGCGGTCTCAGGGTTAAACTTCAATTCGGTTTCTTCACTCATTAGATTGCTTCCTTAGTTTTCAGTGCCTTAATGGCGTGGATAATTGCATCACTCAACGATACCTTGAAGCCAAGGTCGTTTTCCAACTCTGCCCGATAGGCTTCAAGGACTGCCAATTTCTCATGCGAGAGTGGCACATTACGGGCAATGTATTTCTTTTCCATCACTTCAACTCCTCTTCAACATTACGGATAGCAGCGTCAAGATACCAACGCGCCTTCTTCAAGTCTTCCACGTAGTTCCCCTTATATGAGGCGCGGGTTACGTATTTCACCACGTTACCCAGTTCATACGGCAACTTTTTTGCGCGAATGAAGTCGTACGTTTCGATGCCGCCCTGCGTGTAGTGGGCGGGGCTGTTCACCGCATCACCATCGATTGCAAGGGCAAGGCGTGGAATGTTTTTGCGGATTTCACGCAAGGCATCATCCATACGATTATTAAGCGCATACACCTTAGCGGGAATTTTCTCACGGATACTTGCAACAGCCTTGACGGTCATGCCAAGTTTCTTGGCAATGACAATGTCGCTGTATCCCTTGTTCACAAAACGCGCCGCCTTAAATTCCTTCGTCATCTTTTTACGGCTCATGGCTTATCAATACCTCATGTAGTTGGTCAACATTAGTCTCATCAACGATGAGGGCTACGCCCCCACAGTCTTGTATCTCTTTCAGGTTCCTGTACTGCAAAGAAGTCGGCGTATTGCCGTTCGCCTTGCACTCGATACCAAAGAACTTCCCACGGAAACACACGATGTAGTCGGGTGCGCCTGAGTTACCAAACCCTGCCGTTACAGGCATGACGTAGTAAGCGTTCAGTTCCTTCAGTACCTTACGTACCTTCGCTTTTACTTTACTCTCCGGTGTCACTTAGCACTCTCCCACACGCTAAAAACTCTGCCTCTGCCATCTGTATGGAATTGGAGTGCAGCCAGTAGAACTCATCCCTCGTAAGGAATACAACGCATCGATAATTGTCGATACGCATACCCATTTCACCTTCCGGTACGTCGCTCCAATCGCGGTCTTTAGGTAGTACTTCGCCGTACGGGTCTTTAGGTTTCTGCACCAGTGCCCAAGCAAGTTTATCCTTGATGCTATCAGGCAATGCGTCGGCACTTAGATACCGCTTGCAATGCGTAGATAGAATGAAGGTATAAGTCCTTTCAGTCTTGGACGACAATACGTATACGCCAACCTCACTCTTACCAATCACTACTGGGTGTTGGTGAGACTCCATATTTTGTAGGGTTATACGCTCCCCGTCCTTGAGCGTGTACTCAGCCCCTATAATTCTGTCGAGATGCTTATTCATTGCGTCACCGAACAGTCGCACATGAACTCAGTGATGATGACGTTGTGGTTACCGTAGCGCGATTGGCTCGTACCCGAATCCAAGTCGGTCTCACCACGCATATCGGGGATACCGATATCAGGGTTGAAAGCGTCGTTGTTCTGACGGATAACCTCGGTCTTGATTGCAAGACGCAGGTCGGTAGCAGCGTCCTCACCAATCAGCGTGTAGAACTCTTCCATGCTACGGTAGACCTGACGGGGCAGCAGCCAGTCAAACTCAAAGTTATGCTTATCATTCTTGATGAATGGCTTAGTAGTCTCGCGGATTCCCGGCTTGTATGCATCAATCTTGGCTACGCCCACGGTCACGTATGGTTCAGCGCGTTCCGACCCGCCGTGATAGCAGACAATCCACTTAGGTACAGAGAAGAATGCATCAATGATTTTCTGTACGCCCAACAGGTCGCTACCAATCTTGCGTACGGTCTCTTTAACCCTATCAATGCGGGACTGCATGATGGGGGACTCAGACGTATACGTGCGCTTGCCTTCCGCAATGTCCACAAGCACCGTCAAGTCCAACGTGGCTACGCTAAGAGAACCCTTACGCGATGGGTTATCCATCTTGTTGTCAGCGTAATGCGGGACTACGAAACCCGCCTGACCGGAGCCATGTGTACGCTCAAATTCCTCTACGTGGTTCTTGATAGCAAATACTTTCTTCTTCAACGCTTTGCTGATGTAGGAAGGCTTGGTGCTGATGATGTGGTTAGCGTTCCCACGGTCTTTCAAGTCCACGTGGTAGCAGGTCAACTCGATATGCGGAAGAACCTCAGCCATGTTGTGACGGTTCTTACCACCCTTGACCTCCTTGTACCGCTGCCGAATGGTAACGATAGGTTGCCCCGTGCGTGTCGTAATGACGCCTACAACGTCGGGCATATCATCATCAACAATCACGGTGAACTGGGTCAGGGTCGCGTCCACGTTCGCCTTACGCAGTACATAAATGGCATCGCACACTGCGCCGCAGAACGGCTGAATGCTGTGGAATTTAGCCTTGGTAGCGTCATCAAACATACCGGGGTAGAACATACCACCGTCGAACACTAATGGATTAGTAAGAGATTGCATTGGCATTACCTGTAGTATAAGTGCTTAATAGAAAGTTGAGAGGGGAAGTATAGGGGTGTAGATGTTAGAGTCAAGTGGGGGTAGATAAAATAATCTACCTACCCCCGTCCGGTTATTCCTTAGACACTGCTTTGTCAAAGTACTGTTGGTCGTACGCGCGGCGCGTAGCCCTATCAGGGGGCAACAGAACCTCGGGCTTGCTTATGATTGCTCTATACAAGTCCGTACTGAGACAGTAGATGCCTACCGCTGCGACCACCATGAAAACAATACCCGCGAGTGCGGATAGCCCAATCACTGTATAAATAACGAAGTCTTCCATCTGTCATTCCTTGTTTCTGAGTACGTTAAGCAGGTTGTATCGGTTCAGTACGTCATCAAGACCGCACGTGCATTCTGTCCGGTGAGTAACAGGACATTCTCTTGTATGCTTTGTATACGCAGCCATGTCCTCACAAAGGTCTAGAAGGTTCATTAGGTTTGTGTTGTCTTTCCCAATCCTTGCTCTACCTTCCTTCAGTGCAAACACGAACTTCTTTTTAATGCGTTTGTGTTCTTCATCACTCATTCGGTGACCTCCTCTACGCTCATGTCATGAACGATGTAGCCTTGCTCCACCAACTCCTGATTGAAATCATCGAGGACATTCTCATCAACCCACTCGACGCTCTTGTCGTCTTGGGTGATTACAGATGCTTCGACGCTGATGTAGACACGGAACTTCTTAGTCATTGATGCCAGTCTCCTTTCGGTTGCGAGGGATGAACCCCTCTTCAAGATTCTCTACCAAGCCAAGAATGAATGCGGCAATGCGCTTGCGCTCAATGCCTTCAAACGCTTCCCACACGGCTACCTCATCGTCGTTGCCTTCCATGACCATCTCGATGATGCGCTCGAAAGAGACGTTATTGGGGAACCACGATAGGTATTCATTGCAAGCGGTATACTGATAGTCGTTCATTCCTTGCACTCCTGCATATCCATATCAACCACAGTATCGTGACCGCTCAATTGGAAACCTGCGGAATGCGTTGCGTAGCGCACTGCATCGTTGATTTCCTGAGCCGCTTCCTCCGCACTGTCAGCGTTGACGAAGATACGAATGTCGGCATAGTACTTCTTGTTGTCCATTAAGCGACCTCCTCGCTGAAAGTAACCTTGCGACCATCCTTGGGCGGGGTGAACGAATCGTCACCGTCGATGAGCCACAGGGTGGGCGTATCGATGTCCCACTTGGGCTTGTTCTCCACGTAACCGTCGGTGAACACGATGACCGCCTGAGCGTTGATGTCCTGCTTGGCGATGAACTCAGCCACGCAGCCAACGCGAGTACCGCCGCCGCCCTGCGGCTTGAGCAAAGTACGGATGTTCTTGTACTCCGCTACGGTAAACGTCTGCTCACCATGCACTTCAGTGTCCCACCACAACACGCGAACAAGCGAGGGTTGACGCTGCTCACAGATGTCCGCGAGGTGCGCTGCAACGACAGACAACTGCTTCTGACCGATGCTGCCCGACGTATCGATGGCGACCACCAACTCACCCATAGTGACGTCCTGCAAGCCGGGGAGGATGGAGTCATCCATCGACATACGCTTGCGGTTAACACGCCGCCAAGTGAACTCGCTACGCCCATTGCTTGCTTCAGCAACGAACTCATCCAACTCGCGCTTCCAATCGACCTTGGGGGCGATAGCCTCGCCGATAACACGGGCAACCTTGACGCCCATCTTCCCGGCGATAATCTTGCCCTGCGCGATAGCGTCGGTGATTTCCTCTTCCAACTTAGCCGCCTCGGCATCAGTCAGGTCGGGGCTAGCGTCACCCGTCATGGCATCGTGGTCATCGATGGTCTCGACATCGTAGGTCTCGCCATCGATGGTCACCGTACCGTCAGGGTTAACCGTGACCGGGGACAACTTGCCCTTGTCGCGACCCTTGCTCAGGAAGTGATAGACCTCGATAGCCGCCCAACCCTTGAACTTGGGGTGATACAAGCCCTTCTCAGGCAACTTGCACCAACCGTTGGTCTGAGCCTCAATGTGCTTGATGATGGCGTTGATGACGTAGTCACACGCAGCGTTCATGAGGCGCATATTGAAGTTAGCGATGTTCTTCTTGTTGAACCGCGCAACGTGCAACAGCATCACGTGCAGGTTCTCATGCAGGACAAGACCGATGGTCTCAGGCATAGACAACTTCTCAACGAAGTCGCGACCGTAGACCTTGTTGCGACCGTCGGTGTATGCCGTGCGGCACTTGGTCGCATCGTCCTCGATACGGCTAGTGCCAAGGAAGATAGCCCCGCAGTACTGTGCGGTGTACTTGTTCTTCATGATTTCCACGTGCGCCCGTTCAATCTTGGACATGACGGGGTCGCGGTCAACCGGGGTAACAGGGAGTGCTTGTGCGTTCATAATGTATCCTATGTGGTGTAGAGGTGATATATAGGTGGTATGGTGAATTACAAGGGCTTACAGCAAGTCAATGTTGCGACCGCCCCACTGACGCAGCGCGTTGCAGCCACGTGCGACCGGACGCAGATGTTCCGTTGTCGCGACCATGTGGTAGAACGCGCCTTGGAACTCGCGGTTCTCAAAGCGGCTGACGTACTGCACCACCGCCGTCAGGTCGCCAGTGGTCGTGACCTGCCCCTTGGCTATGCAATTGTTCATGAACAGCAACTGCGCAGCGTGGTTGCCGGGAAGCGCGAGGGTGGTGGGAGCCGCAATCGCCTCTGCAACCTTGGGCAACTCGCGGTCGAGACGCGCCATAGAGAACAGCGTGTTAGCCGCCGCCTCGCCTACCGTGCCGTCGAGCAGCGCACGGGTGACGTCGTCGCCAAGCACAGGGTATTGGTGCAGGATGTTCGACGCCTTGCTCAGGGAGCGGCAAGACACGTACGTAACAGCGTTGTTCTTGGGGTGGAAAATCATGCCGTTTGCTTCAGCAGCGCGGCTATCGGTGTACGCCATAAACGCCGCAGGGTTGTACTCTGCCCACGTAAGTACAGCGGGGTGGACGTCGTTGTTACGCCCGTACAGGCAGTACTCTTCAGCAGTGGGGTTCGACTTGCGCACGATGGTGATGCGGTTGCCCTCATGACCGATAACACGGTCACCCAACCCGTCGCTGATGTTGTGCGACGTTGCGAACACGATGCTGCCGGGAGGCATCTTCCACTCGCCGAAACGCTTCTCATGGATAGCGGTCGCCAAGACCGGACGCATATGCGGAGCAGCCTTCAGGTATTCATCGAACATGACAAGCAGCGGCTTACCGGACTGCGTCAGATAGTGTTGCGGATGCCACTTGAGGGTAGAGGTCTCGCGGTCGAGCAGGTTCATGCCAATGTCGCCGACGTCGAGCAGCGGCGTATCGATGTACACCGGATGATGGGTCGGCATACGCGCAGCGATATCGCGCTGCAACTGCGACTTAGCACTGCCGGGAGTGCCAAGCACAAGCAAGGTGACGTCATGCCCAATGGTCTGAATCGTATTGACTAACTGGGAATGATTCAGCGGGTTGCGGAAAGAGAGAGTGGTCATGGTAGTGCGTCCTATGTGCAGTGTGGGCTAGATAAGTGATAGTGAGTGGTGGTATGGAACCTATATGGGGGTAGTGTAGAACACTACAAGACCCCCACATAAATTATTTTAAAAATCGTCTTCCTCATCAGTGGTCAGGGGAGCCACGGGCAGGAAGGCGTCGAGCGTGGAAGATACAGCGGACAGAACCTGACCGCGAACGGAGTCGGAAGTGCGCAGTGCGTCGATGCTGTAGAAGGAACCGTCAGAGGCAGTCAGAGCCGACACCAGTCCTTGCCGTGCGTCATACAAGGCTTGGTTATTGGTCGGGTTGCACACTGCGATGGCATCGCACAACTGCAACGCCTTGTCGTAGGTGGACTCGACTACCTTGTTCCGGTGCAACTTGCGGCTACCGTCCTTGCTCACCACTTCCCGCTCATCGCAGGAGTGCTTCAGGGACTGCAACACCTTAATCATGCTTGCAGCCTGTTGGTTAGCAATACCCTCGATGATATGCCCCACCTGACGGTTATAGTCGTTGTACAGGTCGTCAGCAGCGTCCTGCGCAATCTGCGCACGGTAGTCGCCCGTCGGCACTTCCGTAATCATCTTCTCCATGCGGAAGCGGCGGCGAATCTCAGCGAAGTCAGGGTATTGGCTACGGTCGAACATCTCGCCGCGCTCGAATGCATCGTTGGTGATGGCTTGCTCATACCCTGCTTCAGCAACATCGAGTAGACGCTGCATATCAATTTCGAGGGTCGCCCACTCAGCAAGGAACCGACCAAGGTCGATATTCAACAGATAGCGCGTTGCGCCGTCCCACGGGTATGTGATGCGCAAGAGCCAATTGGTCACCGTCTGCCGGTGGTTCAGGCACTCTTTGAAGGGGCGGTAACGGGAGAGCAGGTTATGGGCAATGTCCACCGACTTGGCGTTGGTCGCCTTGTTCGTAGCAGCGTACTCATCGCTGCGGCTGCGGTCGGTGATGCGCATCGTAGTGGTGCGGACACGGGCAGTGACAAGCCAACCGGAAGTGGCAAGGGAGATGGTCTCAGTCGGCTTGGTGAGCGTGAGAGTAGGGGCGAGGGACATGAGTTCTCCCGGCGGGATGAGCGTGAGAGTAGGGGCAGTGTAGGTATCGATAGTGGTCATGATGGGCTTCCTATGGGCAGTGTGTGTATGGGAATCAACGTCGGCTATGTAAGGCATTATGAGGATGGGTAGTGGGAAGTACAAGGGGTGGTGGTGAGATAGTTTGAAAAAAGATTGTGTGGTGGAGGTTGGCTAGACAACCGATATGGGGACGTCACTTGGTGGTTCAAGGGTAGTCATGTTCCGGAATGCAATTAGGTGATTATAGTACGGGCTGTACCATAATATACGCTTTGGATTTTGGAACAATATTACTAGGTAGGTATTATCTATTTGGTTATGTATACGGGGTCTTGTTCCGCTTGTTCCGCTTGTTCCGATAGTAAAAACTTATTATTCTCAGAAATAAGGTCTTAAAGGTAGGGTTTTCCTGTAGGTCTAGAAAGTCTGTAAGTCTTTGATTTATATAGATATATAGATATATTTAATAAATAATAATTATGCACTTTATAATAGACTGTTCCGCTGTTCCGCAAATTTTTAAGTATGGTTCCCCTTTTGACCACTTGCTGCGCCTTGGAACAGAGCCGCGATTCTTCCGATTATCTCTGGCAGTACCCCCCCTATTTTGAAAATGCGGAACATTGGAACATGCGACTAATTCTCATTTAGAAAACGCGGCTAACCCATTGATTTTAAAGGAAACGCAAAAAAATAATATACGAAAAAAACGCCAAAAAATGTTTCATAGTATAAATTTCAAATTGGAACAATTGGAACAAGAGCGGAACAAGACCCGGTGGTGCTAATTGCATATACCAAGTATCCGATAATCAGGGCTTGGCTAGCCATGCGCTATACAATAAAACACGGTTCTGAAGGGTCTGGCACGCTGGCTCATCGTGGGGTGATTGCTTGGCTGTACATTGCTTGCGTTATACGCAATACAATCGTCGCAGGAGCCGGCTTTTGCGATTGGCTTGGCGTTGCGGCTTGGGTATGCATCCCCTGCCCTACACGCGCACGCACGCGATACAATGGATAGCAGACACGCACGCACGCGCACGCACGCGCAAGCACGTGCACGCAAGCACAGGCACGTGCACGCAAGCGCAAGCACGTGCGCGCAAGCGCAAGCACGTGCGCGCAAGCGCAAGCACGCTCGCACGGCGCCCGGCGCGGCCCGCCCGGCGGCGAAGCTAA
>JAUKPQ010059090.1:0-25310 GCA_032273045.1 Chloridella minuta | reverse complement strand
CTAAACATCAACGCAGAGCGCTTGCCAACTCAAGCCGACTTGGCTAATTTGCGCGTGGGCGACGTGTACCGGGACAGCTCGGCTGGCAACGTGCTCAAGATAAAGGTTTGATATGAGTTTGTTATCTGATGCTGTGGCCAATGTGGGGAACGACATCTCCGGCATTCTTGGGGGGATATTGCCAAATACTAGCACTGCAGGTTGGCATGCGGCGACCCAACCAGGTACGCCAGAATTTGCGGCAGCAAATCAATCCTCACAAGATGTATTAGCTGAGTATTCCGCAAATACTGTTCCTCCGCCTCTAACACAAGGCGAGTTGATTAACAAGCTATCCCAACAGATCATGGCCCAAGGGTCGATGGGAAACTGGTCTACCGGCAGTGGCTTAGGCAAAGAACAGGCCGCCGAAATGATGGCCTGGAAATTGGTGGCCCAAGGAGGAGTTACGCGCCTAGAGGATTTTGGTCAGTTCCGCAGCACTTGGTCGGCACCGGTTGTTACAAAAGATTATTGGCCAATTCAAACTGAAGATGGCTCAATCTATGAGACCGAAGCGTACCGCGTGGGAATCTACAGGGACTTAAAGGGTAACTTGGTCAGATCAAACGGGGATGATTATGAGCCGCTTGATCCACGCACAGCTTCGCGAGTAATTGCCAAACAAGGATATACCGGCACTGACGGAGATGGGAATGACCAATTCATCCCATTAACAGCGGAGCAGCAGTCGCGAGTTAAAAACGGGCAAGTTACATTCGACGGCCCCATGGTTTACGGCAACAAGGTGACCGGTCAAGCTATTCCGATGGAATATAGCCGCGCAAAACCAAATGACTGGGGTGGTACGTTTGCGGGGGACAGCAGCTCAGGTTTCGGCGTGCAGTTCAACAGCATGGGCATGCCCATGTTCTATACCCACTACGACACCGACAATAGCTGGATGGGGCCGTTGAGTATGGCTCTGACTGTTGCATCTTTCGTCCCCGGTGTGGCTCCGTTTGCGCAAGCGGCCAACGCAGCTTTGCAAGCCTCGCAAGGCAATACTACGGGCGCGATTCTTAGCGCACTTGGCTCGACTGCAGGTTTTATGGGTTCAGGTCTTGAGGCTGTGAACGGCATGGATTTGGCAAGCGACGTTGCGACCTTGGGGTACAACCCGGCGTCCGTTTTGGCCGGGATTAGTACCGCTCAGCAAGCTGTCAGTGTCATGAACGCGGTCAGCACGGGCAACTTTGCCGGCTTGATTGGGTCACTGGCAAACCTTGGCCCGCAGATTGGCGTCACTATCCCAGAAGATGTCATGAAGCCGATTCAGTTGGCGGCCATTGGCTCTGCGGCCAGTCGTGGGGATTGGTCTGCGGTCATGTCTGCAGCGGGCACGCTTACAAACAATTCTGATTTAAATTTGGCCAGCAAGGGCTTAAAAATGGTCCAGGCTGTGCAGTCTGGCAACCCTTCCGCCATGCTGTCAGCTACTGTTGGGTTTGCCAAAACTGCGGGGTTGGATAAGTCTGTCGTCAAGGACGCCTTTAAAGCTTCTGGTGTCGCCGCCACAGATAAACAAATTGACGACATTGTGATGGCGTCGTCCCCTGCGCAAGGCGTGCAAGCTATCGTTGACGAAAACAAATCGTTGAACGATATATACAAAAAGGAGGCTGGCCAAGATTTAACTTATGACCAGCTTGCAAGCGCAGTAGGCACCGATAATCCGAAAGCGGTTATTGATTCTTTGTATACCACCAAAGATGAAGCTGCAACAATTATTAATGATCAGCTGGGGCACCCTGGCACACCGGAGGATATTGCCAAGTATGTGGGCATGCCTGAGGCTGATGCAACCAAAGCCGTGGATGAGTCTGAGACCACCAGACAAGAGGCAATTGATTTCTACAAACAAACATTCAACACCGAACAAGACCCCAGTGACGCCAAAATTGCAGACTTGATTGGCAAGCCGGAAGCCCAGACGCAGCAAAGCTTGGATGATACGTTGTGGTCATATCGCAATAACGGGCAGTCAAAGCCAGTTATCAGCGATGCCCTGGACGTCATCAAAATGGTTACTGGCAAGTTGCCTGTTGATCTTGCTTACGACGTCAACGGTGATGGAAACATTACTACTTCGGACGCCTTGATGCTGATAAAGGGCGTGACGGGAAGAGATGTTACGTACGATCCCGGAAGTAAGTTTGCTGTAAATGCAGCCTTTACCACTGAAGCTGAAGCGCGCAAAGCGATTGCTGAAGTGTACGGCCCGGAATACCAGCCCACCCAGGAAGAACTCAATAACTATGTCACCCTGTCGGATGCGCAATCAAGGGATGCAATCCAGGCAGCTTATTTGAAATCGCCTGAATATGCGGACAAGGCATATACGGACCCAGTTGAGGCCGCTGACGAATTTAAATCTGTATTTGGTCGTGAAGGCACGCCAGAAGAGATTGCGCAATATGTGGGCAAGCCGGAAGCGGAATCTACCCAAGCAATTCAAGACTTGTTTAAAACCCAACAGCCTACGCCTGTGGAGCCAGAACCTCCTGTGGAGCCAGAACCTCCTGTGGAGCCAGAACCTCCTGTGGAGCCAGAACCTCCTGTGGAGCCTACGCCTACTGAGCCTACACCAGTTGAACCCCCTGCTACGGGCGAGGATACTGTTGTTGGCGGCGGCGGTGCGGCCAAAAGCGGGTACTTTGACGAACTTACTGGCCACTGGATTGATACCAGCACAGGTACAGAAGTCGATACCGGAACAAGTGAAGGCGGCGATATAGATGAGTCCAAGTCCGGCAACGTAGATAACATGCGGGATTGGACGTTTGATCCGACTACATCAAAATGGGCTTGGACTGATCCTGCTACGGGCGAAACGACCAATTACGAGTACGAAACCCCGATCAGGGGCGGCCCACTGCAAACTGGTAAAGACATCGAGGATAAAGCTGGCGCTGGTGCGGGCACTGGAACAGTACCGGGTGGAACTGGCGGAACCCCGGCCCCAAGCCCTACGCCTACGCCTACGCCTACGCCTACGCCCACGCCAAGTCCGGCTCCTACGCCTACGCCTACGCCTACGCCTACGCCTACGCCAACACCGGCTCCGACGGTTCGCACACCTGCAACTGCAGTTGCCCCGACAGAAAATCTGCCTGGGGTAGGTGACGTAGCCCATATAAAATGGGAGAATGGCTTATTTGGTGTATTGCCATGGGAAGAACAGCCTGCTGCCTCGGCTGATAGCAAACATCGCGGTGAAAATTCAAGCGACGACATTCTGTCCGCTTGGGAAGATAGCCAATACGCAACCGGCGGGCATGTCGATGATTTCAGCGTCGAAGCCTTGTTACGAATTTTGAGGAGCTGATATGGCGTTAGTAGAAGACGGATTCGGCGGATGGTACGACGACGGCGTGTATGAGACTGACCCCGGTGACGTCGTTACTGTTGGCGACCCTATAGAGTACCCAGTGGACGACAGCGAGCCCGGGTATGAGACAGTTCCTGCTACGGGTACTCCCCTCCCTCCTCCCGACGATAGGGAGCCCGGGTATGAGACTTTCCCAACTCCAGCCCCTGCCGGTGATGGCTGGCAAACCGACGAACTTGGCAACAAGTACAAACTCGACAGCAACGGCAATCTGACGTTCAAGGGCTCGGACGGTAAAGACTATTCGTACAACACCGCCAAAGGGGGCTTTACTGACGCTGCCGGTAATCTTGCGGGCGCTGCTACCAATTTCATGGGGCTCGCCAAAAAACTACTTGTCAACGCAGACGGCACTCTAAAACCCAACGTCCTTGGCGCAATCGGGGGTGGTTTGCTGGGCGCGATGGGAGTTTTCCAACCCAAAACTGAAAAGGTCGGCTATCAGGGCGGGCTGAAAGATTTGGTGGCCCAGCGCACTATGGCAACAGCTCCTGTTGCTGGGCGTCGTCCCGGTGCGGGCGGCACAAACTATGGCGGTGATGTGCAATACACAGAGCGTGCGGCTAATGCCCCCGCTCCGGCAGCGCCTGTGCAAACTGTGCGGGCGGACCCAACTGCGAACGTGAATCCTTGGGCGGGCAAGATGAAGCGCGGCTTTGCTACTACTGAAGACCAGCAGGGGAAAGCTATTCCCGAGGCAGCGGTGGTTGACTTGCCCGGATTGCTGGCTTCTGCGCAGGGCAGATTGGCGGACAAAATTAACAACCCCAACGCTCCGCAAAAACGCACGGACGATTGGACGGTGGATATGGGCGGCGCGGGTACAACTGCTCCCCCACCGGGCATGATGAACATTGAAGGTGATGATTGGAATAACGCTTCCACAGGCGGCAATACGGGTACAAGTAACCCGGCGGCTGAACAAGCCGCCATTGATGCCCGCAAAAAAATCATGGACCAGATAAACAGCGCAAAAACTTACGGCGATATAGTTGGTAACCCCCCGGATACCGGCTCCGGTATTAAAACTGGCGGCGTTAATCCTTACGGCGATATTGACGATATGTTTAACCCATACCCGGAATATCGGGGGGTAATTGATGGCGGCCTTAACCAGGTTGGCTGGGATGTATTGCCGGTTATATCTGATGCGGAGAAAGCACAAAATACGCGAGACTTGGCAGTAAAAACCGCTGCCAATTCAAATGTTAGCACTAACGGGGATAGAGCCGCTACGGCAGCGCAAGCCGCAGCGCAAAACCAACAAGTCAAAGCAGCACACGGAGGTCTTATGGGACTAGCACACGGCGGGCGATACCTGCAAGGCGAGACAGATGGCATGGCCGACAAGCTGCGCACATCCATTGATGGCAAGCAGCCCGCTGCACTGAGCCATGGTGAGTTCGTAGTGCCCGCTGATGTTGTGTCCCACTTGGGCAACGGCAACTCAGACGCAGGCGCAAAGAAGTTGTACCAAATGATGGACAAGATTCGTCAGGCCCGTACCGGCACCAAAAAGCAAGGCAAGCAGATTAACCCTGACAAGTTCATGCCCGGTGGCTTGGCTGCTGCGTATGCTGCCGGCGGTTCTGTGCGTAATTTTGTTGCGGGTGGGGCTACGGACTTGACCAGCGTGCCTACTGGCACTACCGGTGTGGATCAAACTTTGGCCTCGTGGACAGGCACGTATGCGCCAGATATGCTGGCCAAAACTGCGGCCCTCACAAATACGGCCATGCCGCAATACACCGGCACATTGACTGCTGGTGCGTCTGACTTGCAAAACCAAGCGTTTGCCGGGGCCAGCGAAAACGCGCAGGCAGGCTACGACCCAACCAAGTTCACCACGGGTACGTTCAATACGCAATCTGCCCAGCAGTACATGAACCCGTACTTGCAAGCTTCTCTTGATCCGCAAATGAAAGAGCTGCAACGGCAAGCTCAGATCGCCAACATTGGCGATAACGCTGCGCTGACAAGAGGCGGTGCTTTTGGTGGTGGCCGGCAGGCTGTGTTAATGGGCGAGCAGAACCGTAACCTGCTTGATAAGTCCAGCGCTCTGTTGAGCAGCGGCTATAACACCGCATACGACAAAGCCATGGCTCAGTTCAACGCGGACCAGAACCGTGGGCTGGATACTCAAAGAGAAAGCGAAAAATCTCGCCAGTACAGCGCTGACTACGGGCGTAGTTCGATTGCCGATTTGGCCAGATTGGGCGAGACACAGCGTGGTATTGAGTCTGAAGGTATTGCAGCCGACAAGAAGGCGTTTGAGGATGCTCGAAACGCTCCCTACGAGCAGCTCAAGTTCCAATCGCAGATGCTCAGTGGTCTGCCAATTCAGGCGACAAACTATGCTAGACCCACAGCAAGCACGGCGCAGCAAGCGTTGGAAGGCGCGGGCGGCATTGCGGGCTTGTTGGGTAACAAGACGAACTACACATTTGATGATGTGAAAGCCGCAATGAAAACTCTTGGCTTAGACGTATAAGGACAGATCATGCAGGAATCAATGGGCATCAACAAACTGGCCGATATGTTTATGGGCAACCCACAGCCCTTGGCGGCAAAAGTCGAGCAAGCGCAAAAGCAGGCCAAGCCGGGCCAAATTCCGCCTGATTTGGAGCAAGCTATCGCCTTGCAAAAAATCCAAGAGTTGCGCCAAGCGGCACAAAACCAGCAGGCCATGCAAGCTGGCGGGCAGCAGCCGACCATTATGGACAAGCTACGCCAACTGGTGCAGCCACAACCTCAGATGCAAGGGCAGCCCCAAGGCGGTATGCCACCGCAAATGGCCCAGGCTCCGCAGGGTATGCCGCAAGGCCAACCACAAATGCCTCCACAGGGTATGCCTCAAGGGGCTCCGCAAGGTATGCCACCCGTACAAGCAGCGCATGGTGGCAGCATCGCTCATCTCGTTTCTAACCTTGGCCATCACTACGGTGGTGGCGGTATCGTTGCGTTCAGCGGAGAAGACGAGCGGGTGGGAAGTGAAGTCCCTGAAGCCGAAGGCATGAGCAAGTACACCGAGATTCCCCAAGCGGCAGCCGAATTGGGCGTGTCCACTGCCGTTTACAAACAAGCGGCAGATGTGGCTGCGCGGATGGGTACTACCGTTCCGCAAATCCTCAAACAAATGGGAGTTGATGTTGCCAAAACGGCAGGCCGAGGCGTAGTCAACGCAGGTAAGGGGCTCGCACAAGTTGGCCGCGCCGCCGCAACTGGCCCCGGACTGGCTGTGGGTTCTGTGGGAGCCGGCCTGACCCACCTTGTTACCGATGCTGCGGCAAACAACCCCAAGCTGCGCGAAGACATGATCGCTACGCAAGACCCGGACAACGCTTTTGGCGCGGCTATCTTGGCACAAAACGCCCAAGACCGCGAGAAGAAAGCCGCTCCTACTCCAGCAGGGATCAACCCCGTAACAGGCAAGCCAATTTCTGCAGCAGCTATGGCCCAAGGCGTAGCCCCTATGCCGCGCCCACAAGCAACTCGCGCTGAGACAGGACAAGCTGCGCCGCGTCCACCAGTTAAAGTGGCTGCGGCACCGGGCGGGAACGTTGCGCAGTCTGGCGGGCAATCCGCCACTGAGGCCCCTGATGATTTGAGCGCAATCCTTCGCAAAGATATCGCAGATACGCTCAAGCGCAAACCAGAGGAAGAGCGCGACAAGGGCGCTGAATACTACAAGAAAACTGTGGGGCTCGATGCGTTGTTGGCCGACCAAGAAGCCCGCGCAAAAGCCCGTGAAGCTCGATATGAGAAGGCCAAAGAAGATCGCACTCCTGATTGGGTTCGCGGGTTGCAGGCCGCTGGTGGTTCGCCGTATGGTTTTATTGGTCGGGTGGGTCGGGGCGCTACCGCCTCTCGTGACGAAAACGCAGCGGCAGATGCAAAGTTTGCTGATGAGATGGACCGTTTGCGCGACGTCATTACCAAAGCCAAAGTAGAAGGCAACACTGGCGTGGCCAATGCAGGTATTGCAGCGTACAAAGAAGTGGACGCCCGTCGCCGCGCTGCGCTGCAGTCAGGCGCTACGTTGCAAAAGACCGATGAGGAAACAGAAACTCGTAAGCAGATTGCCAAAGACAACCTGCTTGCTCGCCAACAACAGGCAGGAATAGCCGCATCGGGACGAGCCGATGCTCGTACAGCACAAACAGACGCGCACTTCCGGGAGTTGGCTTTGAAGCAAGCCAATGCCGCCGCAGCCAAACTTAAAGACCCCGCTAAGTTGCTGACAGGCGAAGACCCATACCCAAATATGACTCAAGAAGAATTGGCAAACCAATTGTTTGGGAAGTTCTACGAACAGCTCAAGAGCGGTAAAATCCCTGCAGCTCCAACGGGCGGCGCAGGAAGCGCCCCTCCCCCCGGCGCGGTTCGTTTGAAATCTTGATGGAGTAGTCTATGCCCACGTATGAAGTCGATGTTGGTGGAAAAACCTACGAAGTAGATGCTCCTGATCCCAACACGGCATGGCAGTGGGCAAACTATACGGCCAGTCAAAAACCCGCAGCACCCACAAAGTCTGCGGGGTTCTCTTTGCAAGACACTGCGGTCTCTGCAGGGCAAGGTATTCTTGGTGCGGCCAAGTCTTTAACGCAAGCATTTGGAGCGGACAACGCCCCTGCCGAAGGACTCGGTAAATTGCAGGCCCAGCTTGGCACATTTATGTCGCCCGAGCGACAAGCCGAACAGCAGCGCCGCGCTGCCATGGAGAAGGAAGCCGCCAAGTCAGGGTCGGTCCTCAACGAGCTTGGCACAGGCGTAGGCGGCGTAGCCGAAGCCCCGATCCAAAGTGTTGCTCAAGGTATTGGTTCGTCAGTTCCTACCGTGTTGATGGGCTTGGGCGCAGGCGCTGCCGGGGCTGCACTGGGCGCTCCTCTTGCAATCGCTGCCGGTATTGGCGTGGCTGCCAAGTATTTGATCGGAGCTTTGCAAGGTGCCGGTGAAGTCAAAGGCTCCATTTACGACGCCGTATACAACGGCCTGCGTGAGCAGGGCATGGGCAAAGACGATGCCAAGAAGCAAGCATTGGCCGCACAGGATTACACCGGTGGGAACTGGGGCAGCATTGCAGCCGCCGCAGGCATTGGTGGCGTAGCCGGTGGCACTGGCGTAGAGAGCGAGTTGCTCAAGAAATTCTCCAAACCTGTCGCCGCGCAAGCTGCCAAAGACTTGGCCGAGAAAGCCGCCGCCAAAGAAGCGACAAAAAGCGGGTTGCGCAAAGGCGTTGAAGCCGCTGGCGCAGAAGCAATCCCTGAAGGTATCCAGGGCGGGCAAGAACAGTACGCGCAAAACGTGGCCCAAACTCGGGCCGGTATGGAAACCCCTGCAATGCAAGGCGTACTTGGCGCTGCGGCTCGTGATGCAGCCATGGGGGCTTTGACTGCTGGTGCCGCCCATAAAATTGCTGGTGCTCCTACGCCTGAGCCGACTCCTGAACCCCAGCCTGCGCCCACTGCAGAACTTCGCAAGCCGCCAGAACTCTTGCGGTTAGGCACAAACGAGCCATTTGTGCCCCGGGCACTGCCGGATGGATCGGTCGCAAATACGCCCGAGGAGCTGGCTGCCTACGACGAGCAGAAGTTTGAAAAGCAGTACGAGCCCCAACGTGGTGGCCCGCAGTTGGAAGAGACTGCCCGTTCGGGGGAGCAAGGTACTCTGTTTGGCGAAGAGCCAGCCGGACCTGCGCAAACGCGTGCGCAAGGTGAAGAGCCCACCGCTGAAGAAACCAAAGCTCCCTACCAATACAAGCTGCCATTGCGCACTGTGCAGGAAGGCCGCAACCCGAACCGCAACTTGGAAATCCCAAAGCGCCCGGGTGAATTGACTGCGCAAGATGTTGCTGATACTGGTGTCACTATGGGCCCCGGCGTCAAGTCATGGGCAGCCACAAATGTAGTTGGGAAAACCAAAACGGAAGTGCAGCGCATGGTGGATAAAGACCCCACCCTTGTGGATGGCAAAACCCAACGCGCCAAGCTTCTGCGAGAATTGCTCGCCCAACAGCCAGCCACATTTGAGGAGCCAACCAATGTCACGCCCCCTGCCCCGACGCCTGCAGTTGAGCCACGAAATGAGCCCCGAGCAAGTGAGCCAAGCGTGGGAGTTTCTGGTCAGCCTGCAGCCCCCGTCGTTTCTGAACCCGCAGCCGGAATACCCGGAGCCCCCGCCGCACCTGCAGCACCTGTCGGACGCGGATTGGTATCTCCTGGACAGCCTGTTAGCAAGGGAAATGCTCCTCAAGGCGTGCAGCCCACTGCAGTAGCCCAAGAAACCCCGCAGGAAGAGGCCGCTCGCAAAGCCGAGGCCGAGACCATGCGTAAGGCACTGGAAGCGCCCCCTAAACAACCTGCCCCCAAAGCTGCAACCCCCGCTCCAGTTGCCAAGCCCGCACCTGCTGTGTCGGAGAACAAGCTGTTTGATATCACGGCTGAGTATGATGCGATCGGCGCAAAGAACCCGTTTGAGGCCGTTGCCATATACAAACAGCGCATTGCAGACGAGAAGAAGGGCCGGGAGTCCGCGCCAGCTACGGCCAAGGGCCAGTCTCTTGCTGAGCTGAACAAATCTGTTTCCTCCGCCAAAGGCCCACTGGGCCATGCCCTGCGCCGCTTGGTCAAGTCCGGCAAGATCAAGATTGAAGAAAAACACCCAAGTGGTCGCCCTGTTGGCGGTTACTACGACGGCTCCACAGTTACGCTGTATGCGAACGGCATACCCGAAGGCAAGTTGATGCCTGTTGCTTTGCACGAAGTAGCCGCCCACATGGGCATGGCCAAGATGCTCGGCAAAGAGATGTACAACGATGTCGGCCAGCGCATCATGAACTGGGTGGAGAAGAAGGACGGCTCGTTCGAGGCTACGATGGCCCAGCGTGCGTACAAGCGCATCCCAATCCGGGACATGAAGCGTGGCCCAGAGGTGTTCCAAGACGAGTTGATTGCCTACTTCGTTGAAGAGATGGCGATCGCAGAAGCCAAGGGTGAACTGCCAAAGGTCGGTGCTCTGCGCACCCTGTGGAACCGCATCCGCGCTGCCTTTGCAAAAGCTGTGGGTAAGGAACTCAAGACGGACGTCAACCCCACTGAGATGACTCCAGAGAGCATCTACGCCATGGCCCAGACTGCGTTTGCCGAAGAAGCTAAGACTGCCCCCGCCAAAGGTGAACGCAAGTCTTTGGAGTCCGTAGACCCGACACTGGAAGCCCAAGCTGAAGGCTTGGTGCCCAAGAAAAAGAACCTGATTGAATCAATCAAATCGGCAGGCTCTGACATGCTTGATAAGGACAGCGGCATCACGCTGGCCACCAAGGTTCGCACCCGAGTGGTTGACCAACTGGCCACCGTTGAGCAGCGCCTGTCCACAAGATACGATCAGGGCATCACTGACAAGCTGGGCCAGACCATGCCGACTGTTGTGGCGCGGCAAGCCCAAGACTTTGACAAGATGATGCAGGCGTTCTATGAGAAAGGCGCACTGTCCGTTGATGCCAAGACCCGCATGTTGGAAGTGACCAAGGGCAAAACTGCTCCTGACGATATCTTCCCCGTGCTGAAAAAGTTGGCCACCAAGTTGGGCAAAGACTTTGAACATACATTTGCTTACGCCAGCACCGTGCTGGAGGGCATGCGCCTGAACGACTTGGTTAAATCCAACTATGCCGGTGTCACCGACACCTTGGTTCACTGGCGCACCGCTGACGGCAAAGTTGACCAAGCAAAGATTGACAAAGCTGTGGCTGCCTATAACGCAGACCCGATGTACAAGCAGCTTGCCGACATTATGGATGCTCCGCGTATTCACATGATTGACCAGTTGGAAGCCGCTGGGCGCTTGACCCCGGCTGATGCAAAGGTGTGGCGCGAAGTTACCAACTACGTACCGTTCGACCGCATGGAGGACTTTGACAAAGTATTCTCAAGCAACAAGCGGGTTACGACTCGCGGCTTGGCAAGCTTGGGCAAATTGCCAGAACTCAAGGGCTCCAAAGTTCGTCCAGTTGGCAACGTGTTTGAAAACTACTTCAAGACAATGCGCTGGATGGGCAGCCAACTTGCCAAGCAGAACGCCAACTCGTACATGATGGACGCCATGGTGTCCGCTGGGTTTGCTGAAAAACTGCGTGACGCAAACCTATCGCATACTGGCAATGTCGTCACCGTCTTTCAAAAAGGCGAGCCAGTTCCGTTTGAGGTCGCAAGCAAGTGGGATCAAGTTGCCTTCCTACAGGATAACGGCCCGTTGCCAAGCTACGTGCGAACCATCGGCGCGTTCTCGAACATCACTCGTACCGCCATCACTGCCAACCCCGTGTTCGCGTTGAGTCAGGTGGCTCAGGATATTCAGGGTGCCATGTTGTTCTCCGGGGTGAAGCACCCACTGGCGTTTATCAACGCCGCGATCGGCAACTTTGGAACCCTTGCATGGCATGAAACTGCCAACGTCTACCGGACACTGCGCGGCCAAGAAACCAAGACGCACAAGATTGAAGCCGACATGCGCCGTATGGGTTTGTCTGGCTCTGTGGACTACACGTTGTCGGACCCCGCTACGGAAGAGTTGATTCGCCAAGGCGTGCGTCAGCGCACAAAGCTGGGCTCCACTACGCTGGGCGCGATCATCCATGGCTTGGAACAGATCACCCACTCCTCTGATTTGGCAGTGCGTAAAGCCCTGTTCGATGACGAGATGAAATCGTCCCAGGATGAACTCAAGGCCAGCACTAAGGCACGCGAGCTGATTAACTTCCGCCGTCGTGGTAGCAGCCAGATGATGCAGCACTTCACAGTCATGGTGCCGTTCTTCAACGCTGCGGCGCAGTCTGCCGACATCGTGTATCGCTCCGTAACAAGCCAAGCTGGCCCATCTGGGTTGGCCCACAAGGCCGCTCAAGCGCGATTCGCTAAGACTGCATTGCTGTACGCAGGGTTTGCTCTGGCCTACGCCTCGTCGCGCAGCGGAGAAGACGACTACGAAAAGATGGATCGTCGCAAGCGCAACAACAACTGGATACTGCCAAACCACGTAGCCATTCCGATTCGCGGTGATATGGCAGTCATCAAGGTGGCTGTCGAAAACGGCATGGACTACTGGCGTCGTCATGGAACCAAGGAAGAGCTGGAAGCTGGCGAAGCCATCAAGACAGTCATGGCCTATGCGTTTGAACAATACATTGGCCGCACTGTGCCGATCCCTCCGGCCATCAAGCCGATCTTGGAGAACTTCACCAACTTCTCATTCATGACGGGCCGAGCTCAGGTTGGTACATACCAGCTCTCAAAGCCCAAGCATTTGCAAGAAGTGGCCGGTACATCTGACATGGCCAAAGCGATTGCCGAAGTTGTGTACAAACAGTTTGGCGGGATGGAGATTTCCCCTGTGCATATCGACAACGTGCTGCGTGGCTGGCTGGGCACCACTGCCGCATCGGCAACCATGTTGGTAGACAGCATGATTAACCCGGACAAGCCTGACCGTCCATTGCATAAGATGGCTGCTATCGGTGCGTTTGCATGGGATGAGACCCAACTGGTGAACTCTAAAAACGAGTTCTATGACCTGCAAGCCAAGGTATTGCCACACGTCAAGGTTTTGAATGAGCTCAAAGGGCTCGACATGAACAAGGCCCGGGAGTATGCCCAGGAGCACAAGACCGAACTCATGCTGGCAAGTACAGTGAACGCCACGCTGCGGCAGCTCTCAGAAGTGCGTAAGGCGCGGAAGTTTTTGGAGAGCGCTGGAGGCAAGGAGCGCTTTGGCGACGAGCGCGAAGCCAAGCTGGCCGCACTGCGAAAGCACGAAGACAAGATCACGTCTTACGTTCGAGAGCTTCGCCACAAGACCGGCATCTAATAGACCCGCCAGACCCGCACCCCATACCGCCCGTACTCGCAACGGGCGTGTATCTCTGTCTTGAAGCCAAGCTGCTTGAAGGTGTCTTTCAACGCCTCCTTGACTTGCACGGGGGTAGCGGTTGTCGGTATAAAAAACGAATAGCCGTACCCTAACTTGCGCCAGTCAAGGTAGTACTCGATACCGTGTATGGAGAATACACGGATGTCGTCATGGTGTCGGTGTCGAAAAGACGGTCTGGTCGATGCCAATTGCTTCCCCATCAAAGATGTAGCAACGCACTGCAAGGCCGCTCAAACTGCCGATAGCCCCAGCACCGATACGAACGGTGACGGACTTGCCATCATGCTTGATGATACCGGCCCGGGCCATACGCATCAGGCTCTCCTTGACGTCCACCTGCCGTGCCGCAAAGTGCTTGCGGAATTCAGCCACAGTTACCATCAACTCCTTGGTATCAGGCTCGTAGCGCATTTTGAGCTGCCCTTTGGGGGACTGGATAGGCGCGGATGGAATCCCGCCACCCTTGGTTGGGTGGTTAATAACCAGCGCGTTATTGACGTTCTCGTTGATAAACGAAGCCAGCGTTTCCTGTGCCACCAGCAGCAGGTCACCCACCTCATTGCGGGTAGAGAGCCGAGCCTGCTGAGTGAACTCAACGGCAGCTTTATATACACGCTTGATCTCAATGTCGTGCAGCCCCAAGTGCTGGGCAATCTTAGCGCCCACAAACGAACAGGTCAGCAGGCAAGAGTAGTAGCGGTCGGTTTGATCCAGCCCCAACTCCTTATCAATCTTGAGCTGCATGCGGTACAAGGCGTCCTGCACGGCAGGTAAGTTTTCAAGGATGTACTGGATGTAGACCGGACCCGCCACGCCGTAGTTGTCGTTGAGCTTGCTAAACACCGCGTCGATCTCAGACTTTGGGTGGCCAGTGTACGTCTGCACTGCGATCTCCAACACCCGGCGCAGCTCACCATCTGCGGTGCTCTTGTGTTGCTGCAAGGCGTCCACCACCGAGGCGTTGCCCGATGTGATTGTGAAGTTCTGCCATGTCGTAGAGTTCGAGCGCAGTTTGTTTGTCTGCGTCTCCATGCGGTGACGGCCACGGCCAGAGGTAAAGCCGTAAGCATAGTCCGACAAGATGTCGGCCTTCTCGTTTGTGATCTCGTCAACCGTAAACACGATGCTGTTCATCATGCCAAGCATGTGCATTTTGGAAGCGTAGGTGTCTTCCTTTTTCATGAGCAGATCATCGGGGTGCCCGAAGATCGAGTTGGCCACCATCTGAGCAGTGGACTTGCCCGAGCCTGAGCCGTTGTGCTTCAGGTGAACCTGCGCACCCTTGACTGCCTTGCCGCCAATGAACTTCAGCAGGGGCGAGCCAAACGCCACGAACAACGAAAAGGCATGTGGCTCCAACCCGGGGTTGTCGTAGAAGTTGACGACTTGTTTCCATTCCTCCAGCGTGCCGGTAGGTTTGAACGCTGCCGCCAACTGACGCGTGCCGCTGGCCGGGGGAGCCAGCTTGGGCCCATTGGTTGTGTACTCCAACTCACCAACGACAAACCCAAGGGTGTCTGGCGTCCAGCCCATCTGACTGCGGGTGCGGTTGGCAGAGAATTGAGTCTGCAGTTTTCTAATCGTAGATGCGAAATAAGCCATAAGAGCGTCCAAGTGTTTGCCGTAAGCGACAACTCCGTGTTTGATGAGCAGGTCGCGCATTTTGTCCTTGGTGAACAGCGTGGTGACCGGAGCGTAAAAGCGCCGTACACCGTCCTTGCGCATGTGCAAGTTGATGCCAACCATCTCACCGTCACCCTCACCGTCCATCGAGAAGTCGTAGAACCGTTCAGTTAGATACAGGTCATATGGGTAGATTTCAATGTCAATCTCTTGCTCACCGTCTTCGCCTTTCTCCTTGCGGTACACGCCACCATTCGCACCACGGAAGTACGGATAGGGATACGCCGGGATGGTCATCGTCAGCGCTGGGGCTTCTTCGTCTGCCGGGGTCTCGATGATGTACTGATCGTCATGTACAGGCGCAGCAGGCACAATGCGGCCAAGCAACAAGGGCGAGGATATGTCGTGCTGGCAGCCTTCGCAGTGCTGAGGGTTGTTGTCTCTGTACCATTGACAGGTATAGGGGCCCTTGGTCTCTGCGGCCTTGGCTTCCGTAGCTTCGGCGGTGTACTCAGGGTGGGGCTTGGACAGTTTGTGGATAACCGTGGGGCCGTCTTCGCACCGAACGGCAATCGACAAGACGCCGCGCCACAGAGGTTCTTCTAAAGTAGCCGCCTGCTCCACAGCATGTTTAATTTGGCCGCAGCCCTTGCCAGTCGCGCAGAGCTTGACGATCTTCTTGAAGCTGCACGTTGGGTACTCACCACCAGCCAAGTCGCGGCTGGAGTCGTCCATGCCAAACTGCTTGGCAGCAGATAGATCAATGGGCGCAGGGGGTAACAGGTCAGCAAAAGTTTTAAGGTCAGTCGGTTGACCTTGGGCAATAATTTGTACGGGGCGGCTTGTGTTGTTCTTAAAGTTGTGCGTGCCGGGAACGCGCAAGATACGTGCTGCGTCTGCAGTTACCGCTGGGTCTGCGTGAAGGTTGTTCTGAGCGCACAGGCGCTTCAAAGACTTGGCCAAGGGCTGCCATACGGCCACAGGGACGTCTTCGGTCATCGGCCAGTACACATGCAACCCACCACCGGAATTGACCAGTGTAGGGCTTGGGAGCCCGGTTGCTTGCAGGAATACAGCTACGGCTTGCGCAGCCGCAGGTTGGTCAACGTATGGCTTGCCAATGCCACAGTCGAGGTCAAGAAAAAAGGAGCGGAGATATGCTGCGTTGTCCACAGTCCGCGCTGACCCGTCATTGAACGTAGCCAAAGCGAAATACGCATCCACCCCCTGCGAATCAAACGCAGAGCTCACGGCATCTACGTCATCAACCGACCCATGAAACGCCTGCCGAACGGTACCTGCGCGAATACCGACTGTGCAGTACATTCCCTGAGTGGGCAGTACAGAGTTGAGAAAATCAGTCACATAGCCTCATAGGGTAACTGGGAAACAAAAAGGGACGACGGCCTTAAACCATCGTCCCCGAGGCGATTACTTACGCTTGGTAAGGCGTGAAACAATCTTGGGCATCGCTGCCCGATAGCGAGGGTGCGGCACCGTTCGTCCTGTCATCCAGTTGTATACCGTAGCGCGGGTCACACCGAACATGGATGCAACCTCCGTCATCGGAACACCTTTGTTGATGCAGACATCGGCCAGCAGCATAACCACCTCCGTTTGGTCCGCATCTTCAACTTTCTGCAGGAAGAGGGAGTCGTACCCCCGTGATCTATTAAGCATCGTCGTCCGTTGCCCAGTCACTCAGAATGTCCTTCACGTTTTTAGGCGCGGCGGCTTCTGCTTTTGGCTTCACAGTGCGCTTCACTGGCTCGGCCACGTCTTCAGCTTCCACCTTTTCTGCGGCTACAACAGGGGTGTCTTTGAAGGCTTGCGGCAGGGCAGCTTGCGTTTCGTTGCTGGCTTTGCTTGGCACCATCTTGAACTCAACGGCGAGCTTGGCGTCTTCCGTCTGGCTCTGGGCCTTGGCTGTTTCCCACTCGCTACGCTCCAGGGGGCGCACGGCGCGGAACTTCAACACTGGCACAGCTTCGCTTGTATCGAAACGCGCTTCAGTCACGATGCCGGTGATTGGGATGCCATGGCCAGACAAGAACTTACCGAACGCTTGCAGAGGCATCTTGTCACCATCAGCGCGGCCAAAGTAAGACTTGGCAGGAACCGACAGGCGGTACACGTTGCCACCGATATCGTCAGCCAGTGCCACAGCAATACGCTTGCTGTAACGGCAGGCGCGAGCCTTACCTTCACCAGAGCCTTCGATGTTTTGCGAGCAGGTCGCGCACGACTTGCTTTGTGGGTTGGTAACTTCAGCATTGGGTACAACACCTTCAGCAGACCAGCATGCTGGCTTGATGTCCTTGCCTTCTTCGTACTTGTCCGCGTAGAACGTGCGGCTGACGCCTTTGCCCGTTGCGATCACGACGAAGTTCATTGCACGCTCTTCGTTTTTAGCGACTTCCTCACCGCCAACAACCATGCGCCATACGCCGCCTTTGATCGAGATTTGCTTGCCGCCGGAGCTACCTGCAATTTCTTTAGTGGCGTCATCCGTCACACCACGCAGGTAGTCGGGGACCATGGAAGAACCGGATTTGAAGATGGATAAGTTACTCATTTGATTTCCTTTGATTGGATTTACTTGGTGGCCCGACGGACCGTGATCGAGTATTTCGACTCGACATTTACACCTGCAGGCATAAGCTCAGGATTCTCCTTGATGAACTGCGAGAAGTTACTCTGCGCAATCCGGCGTTCAAGCAGGTCAGGGGCGTCATGCTCACGGATGAACTTGTACATACTGTCCCAGTCAGAGGTCCAGTACCGTGTCTTAACAGATCGTGTGAACGATCCGAATGTAGTCTTGCCACCGTCTTGTCCGGTGGCCTTACATAGCTCAAGCAGTTCTTGTTCGACCGCATCGAGTTGAACTTCCAACTCAGCGATCTCTGCTTCCATTTGTTTTTTCTTGATGTCTTTGGCGTCTCTGATCTTGATGTAGACCTGCACCAATTTGTTGGCGTCGCTCATGGTTTCCTTTTGATTTGCGTTGAACAGAAATTAAATTATACACTGTAAAATTTAGGTGTCAATGATTTGTTTGTACAAATCCACCAAGTCCATGTGCAAGTCGATTTTGTTTTGCAGCATGGTGTACAGCCTGCGTTCGACGGGGCTGCCTTGCAAGTGTGTGATCGTGACCTTGTTGGTCTGCCCGGCGCGGTGAGCGCGGGAGTTTGCTTGCAGGTAAATCTCCGTAGATGATACCGGCCCCCACCAGACAACTTGGTTCGCTCTCGTCAGGGTAATCCCGTGCGCAGTGGCTTGGGGAATCATGATAAGGATGCGTGGGTCGTCCTCGGTCTGGAACTGCTTGATGATCTCTGCGCGGCGCGTGGCCGCTATGCCCCCGTGGATTGACGCAGTGGTGTACCCCGCAGCTTGTACCTTGGACTCCACCATCTCAAGCGTGTGCCGATACGGCACGAACACCAACACCTTATGGTCAGTCTGTGCGATCACATCAAGCAGCTCTCCGACTCGGTTGGTCACATCGAACTCAACTACGTCCCCATCATCCGTATAGACTGCGCCTTGCGATACCTGCAAGAGTTTGTTCAGCATGGCAGCGGCGTTGACTGCGGTGATCTCGGAACCTGCCGCCACGGTAATCATCTGCTTGCGCAGCGCCTCGTAGTACTTGGTCTGCTGCGCCGTGAGCGGTACCTCGCGGGTTGAGTACAGCATGTCCGGCAGATCAAGGCACTCCTCTTTGGTAAAGCGTATTGCTGGCTGCAACACCTGATGCACAATGTTCTGCGCCTCTTGACGTGGGGCCCACTTGTACTGCGTGAGCTTAATCATCACACGATCGCGGAACGCGCCGAAGAACCGGGGCACTGCGTCAGGGTTCACCAGCTTGGCCAAGCCATACGCATCAAGGGGTGACTGCGAGGCGGGTGTGCCCGTCATCATCCACAAGCGCGTTGCAGGTTTAATCAACGTGGCCAGGGCTTTCCAACGATCGGTCTGCACTGACTTGACTGCGTTGGCCTCGTCCACGATCACAAGATCAAACCCGCCAGCCTCCAGCTCTTCGCGCACAACCTTGACGCCATCGAAGTTGATGATGACGAACTCGTAGCCGCCTTTGATGATGTTCTGCCGCTGTGTGCGTGAGCCCTGCGCGATGGCTACTGTGCGGTGCATGACCGTCTTGAACAAGTCCGATCGCCATGCTGTCTCCATGATCGAGACGGGGCAGATGATGAGTACACGCTTGACCTTGCCCTTGGTCATCAGGTAGTCAGCGGCCCATGCCGCCGCACTGGTCTTGCCTGTGCCAGCTTCGTTGAATACAAAGCAGCGGGGGTTGAGCGTTAGAAATTCTGCAGTGGTGCGTTGGTGATCGAACGGGGTGAACATGCCGGGCCACTTGTACCGACTTGCTATGGGGCTGGGCACATCCTTGATACCCAGATTGCGAAGCAATTGCACTTCGTCAAAATCCCAATTCACTATGACCTGATCGACATCACCGTTGCTGGCAATCACTTTACTTTTCGGGATGATCGCAGTGATCTGCCCGGCCTTACGAGTGTTGAACATAAGGGCTTTGTCTTCGACAATTTGCATATGCTTTGAATAGAGGTGACAAAAATAGCCGGGTAGCAGTGCTACCCGGCAAGGAGAACCAACCATGAAACAACCCAACAGCTTCCCGCTAGGTGTTCAAATCTTACATTACTTTTTGCGCTCGCGCTTGGAAATCTGCGACTTCATTGCCCCCGTCTTGGTGCGGGAGAAGCTGGTGTTCTCCGCCTCGCTTGCCGCTCTAAGATTAGACAGCTTCAGGGGCGAGCCGCCCTTGGACAGCGCCTTCTTGTGGTCTACGTCCACGCTGCTTGGCAGGTCGCCATGCGCCTTCTCGTAGGCCCTACGGGCTTGGTTGCGCTCAGAGCGCTTCTTGATCTGCTCGGGGGAACCCTGGTAGTGTTCGTACTCAAGCTTGTAATTGCGTGGTTTAGCCATGGTGGTGATCGCATGAAGAGACTGGGCAAAATTTGCACAGGGCTGACGCTCGTGGGTTCCATACCCCAATGTCAACGGCTGCTTCGATAGCCCCGGCCCTGCCTGCCCATTTCGACAGAATCTCGGGGAGTTTTTCGCGTTTGAACTCTGCCTTGATGATGTCCTTAACCACCACAAAAAGCAAGACACCCTTGACGGTATCTACTTCTGGATGGTGCAACATAATCATCGCGGCCATGAGCTCAAGCTGTGCGGTATCTGCAAACCGACTGGACTTGCCGGTCTTGTAGTCAGCTACCCGAGCCACCTTCCCGTTTGGGCTGATGGCAAGATAGTCCGGTATGCCTCGGAACCATACGTCTTTGTCAAAGAATCCACACGGGCTAAAGTCAGCTCGGATAGCCATGCGTTCTTCGCACATGATTGTCCCCGCTGCGACAGCGAGAGGTTCCACGAATGGGCGGTACGCCGCAAAAGTTGGAGGGAGTTCGACCCCATCTTTGATGAAGTCTTCAAATGCTTTGTGTACAGCGGTGCCATATAGAGTTGCTTCAGTGTCTTTTGATTTGAATTTTTTGAGAATACGGACTTCGTGATACCTGCGTGGACAGCCTTCAAAGTCTTTGATCGACGAGTACGAATGTGCGAGTGCCATAGGAGCGAACCAGGTTTTGTTGGGGCCTCCAGTTTAACAGTCGCCATAGCTTTCTCCCATCCCGGACTCACATGCCAATGGCAAGCCTGTCGCCCACTTGGGGTTCCAGCTCATACACTCCTCCAGATAGGCCGTGGCCTGCGCAGCTTCGTCCTGCTTGGCAATGATCGCAATGGCGTCATGCACAGTCAGCACCACCTTGTACCGCTTGGACACACGCAGCATCTGCTCAGCCACGATCTGCCGGGCTACCGCTTGGCATACGTTCTCTACAACCTTACCGCCATAGATACGCACAGGCAGCCCCTTAGATGTGTACACAAGCTCGCGCTTGCCATCGTCCCCAATGTGGGCCCGCAGTCCGGGGTACTGGATGTGCAACCCGTTCGGGAGGGTCAGCCCCTTGCCAGCAATCGCATGCACAATGCCCACGGCATCAACCTGAGCTGACTGGCCCTGCATCAACGCCGTGAGGCCGTTGCCTGCCCTTTGCCAGAACGCCGCGATTTGGCCGGCACTGGAGCGGTACGCATCAATAATGCGCTTGGCTTCCGCAAGCGTAACTTCAACCCCCGCCTGAGCTTTGAGGAACCCTTGGAGCTTGACGTGGCCGACGCCGTAACCAGCTCCAAGAATAACAGTCTTGCCAACCTGTCGCTGTGTCTTGTCGATTTCGTCAATCGGGACACCGTAAATTTGCGACGCCATGAGTTTGTAAACATCTTGCTTGTCCTTGAACGCTTGCACGAAGTTGTCTTGCCCGGCCAGCCACGCAAGCACACGGGCTTCGATCTGCGCTGAGTCACAGTCAATGACCACGTACCCTGGGGGTGCCTTGATCGCCTTCTTGATCTTGCCTGCGTCTGCGCCGCGTGACGGCAGGTTCTGCAGGTTTACAGAGTCTTGCCCTGACCAGCGGCCAGAATGGGCACCATAATAACGAAGAGGTACAGGAAAATTGCCTCGGCCAGCCATACCAATAAAGCGCTCAGTACGAGTCTCTTCAAGTGTTGTTTTATTTCCGAGTCGGGCCGCGACAAGTATTTGGACTCTGACATCAGGGTGCTCCGTTAATGCTTTGAAAGCTTCGTCTGTTTTGGCAAATGCAAATGCGACCTTGCCCGTGGTCTGGCTGATCTTCATGGGCGGCACAACGCCGTAGTTCTCCAGCACTGCCGCGAACTTGGGGTTCGACATGAGCAGCTTCTTGATGCCGTCCATGCCCTCGCTGAAGATCGTGTGTACGTACTCAGGCTCAGCGTCTTTCAGCATGAAGTCCCGCACGTTCTCCATCAGCGTTTCCTTGCGCTCCTTGACATCTTCCAAGTGCTTGACCAGCATGGGCTTGTCTAATATTAGAACGGCGTCAATGAACATGCGCAGCGTCAGGTCGATCAGCTTGATCTCCGACTTGGGGAACCCAAGGTTCATGTACTGCATGAACAGGTCGTAGGTCAGGTCAACGTCATTGCAGCAGTACGCGCCGTAGCGTGCCAGCTCGTACTCAGTGAAGTCTGCGTAGCGTTTGCCCTTGGCATCATCCACCTCGGTGCCCTTCACACCAGCCCCCATGCGTTCAGCTTGCGCCTTGAGGCTGTGCGACTTCTCATGTGGGAACAGGGCGCGGGACATGCCCATGATGTCTACCCACACCGCAGGGTTTATGCCGTACAGCCACTTCATGACGGCCCCATCGAACGCAGTGTTCTGGCACACCACCATCGCATCAGACCAATCAATAGACGCCAGCACCCGCTCAACGTCAGGCTTGGGCACCCATACGGTTGGGCCGTCATCAATCTTGTAAGCGAACCCAATGGTTTCCCATTGGGGGCTTCGCACGTACTCCTCTGTGGTCAGCTTGGAAAAGCCAAAGTCCTGCGAGTAGTAGGACTCTATATCTACCGTAATAATCTTCACTTAAATATCCTTGTAGGTTTCACGACGCACGATAAGGCTAATAGCCCGCTGGCTTACGCCAAACTTCTTTGCTAAGACAATTTGTGTCATGCCGGCTCCATGTAATTTGCGAACCTGCGCCGCCTGCTTGTTTGTAAGCTTCGCGTTGACGTGCTGTTGGCCACGCGGTTGCACTCGGCGGGTTTTTGCATACGCATCTCTCTGGTTATCTGCATACGACCCAAGAAAAAAATGGCTTGGGTTGCAGCATTTTCGGTTGTCGCATTTATGCAAAACATGCGTTGCATCTTGCTTAGCAAGCGGGGCACTCGGCGACTTTACGAGTTCGGCAAGCCACGCAGCAACTCGATGCGCGGTGTACATCTTGCCGTGCCATGCCACAGTGCCATAGCCAGTACTGTTTAACGATCCTTGCCACTCCCAGCACCCGTTGCGTTGACGCCGATCACCTTGGACTCGCGCCCAAAATGACTCAGCGGTTTGTTTTGCGGACACTACAGACTCCTAAAAGGTACTTGAGTCTAGAGTATATCATGTGCCGTTGCCGTTGCTGTCGCTGTTGTAGTACCAAGGTGGAGTCTGTGCAGCGGTGATGGTGACGCCGCTGCTGTCGAGGTACTCTACGTATGAGCCTTCCGCTTTTATTGGCGCTGAACCAAACGTAGCTCGTGGGTCGGTGAACGCCCCGCTTATCGCTCCACTCATGGTGTTCGCGGTAGTCCTCATGCTGTTCCCCATGTTTGTTGCATACCGCCCTTGCGCCCTGTACTTCAATGTCTCGGTTTCTACTTCGGTGTCGGGGCGCATGATGTTGAACAAAACCCCTGCGGTAAACCGCTCACGTATTGCCTCGGTATAAGCGTTGCGCAATGCTGTTCGCTCGTCGTCAGTCAGAAACCAGAAGTCTCGGGTCTCCCCCTTGAGGGGTACTTCTCCCTCTCTACGGGGTGCAAATTCCCGTCTCATCATGCGCTCAATGTACTCAAGGCGAGGCGAACGAATATGCGCCGATATGGGGTTGTCAACGGACTCAAAGAAATCATCAGGGTGTGACTTCAAGCGGTCGATAATCAGTTGGATGTCTGGTGTCATTTCATGTTCTCCAATACGGCTTCTAATACCCCGAGGCTCAGGGCTTCTTCGTTGATGACAAGCGATCTACCGCCCGCTTTTTCAATGTCGGCAAGGTGTTTGTCTTGCAGGGCAGTCGTCTTGCCCTTGCCTGCCTTGGCTTCGATCGCCAAGAACTCGCCGTTCAAACAGCACAGGAAGTCAGGCACGCCGCTGTTACCGAAGCCAGTGCCGATCGGCATTGCGTAGTACGCGCCATGTTCCTTCAAGATCGCTTTGATCTTGGCTTTGACTTTGGACTCAGGTGTTGTTGCCATTGGATGCCTCCAAGCTTAGAAGAAACAATACGCAGCAGCCTGCATGCGCCAAATGCGAGAGCCCGGATTCGGGGTCATTTATCTCCCCTCTGTTGTGAGCCGCCAAGTGCCGAAAAGCTGCGGCAAGGTACCGCACCGCGCCGTTGTCTACTTGCTTCCAGTTGTCCCGCGCATATTTCTTGGCTCCAAAATCTAGTACCCGAACGATTTCCTCTACGCCGTCCCAGGGTAGCAGTGTGTAGTCCGGCTTGGCTCCGTCAAACTTCATCCCAAGTTCGGTCATTGTGGTTCTCCTTCGGAATGGATGTTAGCTAAGGGGGTATCGGATAGGTGCCGGGTGCCAAACTGTTTGTACTTGAGGCCACCATTGTCATCAATCAGGCCGGCCTTGTGGCGGCTCTTGAAGTGCGGGTCAGTGGCAAAGATGCTTGGCCGTGGGTCTTCTCTCCAACGGAATGGGGATATGGGTGGTGGGGTCATGTTGTTCCTACAATTTGTCTGACTTGTTTGTTTTTGATCCTGAGTTGCACGTAGTCTATCGCCTGCTCCAGCTCGCGCACAGTGCAGTCGTCTAACTGCTGGTTGTGCACCAGCATGCCCAGCTTGACCGCAGCCATCTCAGGTGCGTTGAATACAAAGCTGCCCAACTTTATGCCCCGGCGCGACATCGTATAGATAGCGTCCTGCGCTGCTTTGATCTCGTCAGCCCAGTCCTCGCCCAGCACCGGCGTGATGTGGTAAATGGCCTCGGCCATGTTGAGCGCCGCAATCAGCACGTCCACATGCTCACGGGTTGCGTTGCCCTTTAGAATTGATTCCAAGGCTTCGTGGTTCTTCAGCTTCAGGTCCACGCCAGCGGTGGGCAGGCTACCTACTTTTTTAAGACCCGACGATACCCAAGCCAGATTGTCCAGCCGGATGCCCTTGGGTTTGTACTTACTTCTCTTGCGCATTTAGCGCCTCCCATTCTTCCGCTGTGACAAACGGGATGCTCGGGTAAACGCCCTCATACAGTCCAAGTCGTTCGTTCTCATCATGCAGTTGCTGCAAAGCGTTTTGCCTGATGCGCTGTTCCATTTCAATACGCCGGAACTCGTCATCCTCTGTGTTCATTTTTGCTCCTTAATTTGGCTTCAATGGCTTTGTAAACTTCCCTTCGGGTGAACACAGAACCATCCATAACGCTATCCCATGTCGTTTGAATCTCCTCATCCGTCAGCCCTACCCATGTGCGCTGTGGTGGGGGATAAACAAGGTGACCCCCGTCAACATAAGGCTTTGCCACAGGTGGTTCGGTCTTCGGGAAAAGTCCCGCAAAAGATGTTGGGTGTTCGCTCATGTGTTCTCCTGTGGTGGTGTACAAGTGTGGATGTGGGTCAAG